>JASDQU010586407.1:47395-59049 GCA_032191745.1 Picea mariana | reverse complement strand
AGACAGAAAAATATTTATTCTTTTAAATTCATTTAAAACTTATCCCTACGGCACAATAATCAAACATATCTATATATATATCGAATGCTTCTTGGGAACACGTTTCTATCACACTACACCTCATAATGCCAACACATTTACATTAAAATTAGGCCGTGATTTAAGCATGCATAACTTGCCTCCTAGTGGAGGCAATCATTATTGATGAGAGAAGTCAAAGGACAACCTTTTAATGATGCTGCCTCATTATTTGTCAAACGAATATTGACATCCTAATTTTCGTTGAATTATATATGGAAAATCCAGTATAACCAATCAAAATCAAATTAACAATAATCCAAAATCAAATTAACCATAATCCAGTAATATAGCATATTCTTTGGTTAATTAAGGCTTTGGTTAATTAAGGCTCGGTCTAGATGAAAATCATAGTGTACGTTATAATACTATTTGAAGGCTTTCTAAGAAAGAAACATTTTGAGAAAAGTATCCTCGTCCATATATAATGGTCTTTACCAATTTAGGCCCTAGCTTGCATATGCACACTCATTAAAATATCTCCCCATATATGCTTTATAGGCACATTGTAGAAAGGGATGTGATCATGTATTCACAATATTGTTCGTGGATCCTAATTATTAATTTAGGAAGACAATGGAATTGACACTTTAGTCGATGACATTGTTCATTAATCATGATGTTAGGTGAATTGTTTATTAATCTCAATTTATTATCATTGTAATTAGTTTAATTTCAAGTAATCATGTTGTTGGTTGATGATATTGTTCATTAATCATGTTGTTGGTGAATTGTTTATTAATCTCAATTTATTATTATTGTAATTAGTTTAATTTCAAGTAATCATGTTGTTGGTGAATTGTTTACTAATTTCAATTTATTATCATTGTAATTACTCTAATTTCAAGTAGTAGTGGAGTTAAATATTTAAAAAATGTTTTGTTTAAGGGGATATAGTTTTGTGGGTTGTATATTATTCCTTTCACGATGAGATGGTTGATAACAACATAAATGAAAACATCAAAGGTGAAACTAAGATTGCATAAATCTAGTTTGCTACATTGCCTTATGAAGTGGCATCCATAATTATCTATCGAGAGGATTGAATTCTCGATTCCCAAACCTCAACAAGAGGGAATAAATTAAGGGAAGAGGCCCAATTGGACTCTTCCTTGTTTAAATAGAATAATTCTCCGGAGTATGGCCCGACAACCTTTCAATGGGATTTATAAAAAATGTTTAAATTTTCTTTGTATTTCCGCTTTTTATATTTTTTACCATTAAGTGATAAATGGAAAGAAGAAAAAACTAAGTTAAGTGAAAGAAGGAAGGAAACTACTTCTAAAAGATAACTCTCAAATAAAGTAGTTGAAAATATTATTATAAGTCTATTAATCTAATGATTAATCCTACACGAAAAATTGTTTTAATAAGAATATTTTCATTAACAAAAATTAACATCTACAAGAAAAGAAATAAAAAAATTTGTTGTTTCATCCTTAGTCACCTACATAATTAATTCTATAGAAGATTATCTGATCCAGGAGGATCTTGGTGGCCACCCACCTTGTCCAACTGGATCAAAACAATTTTTTGACAACATACTATTTTTAGTAGTTTTTCAGTTCCTGAACTTCAGGGGCCATTTTAAGGGCCTAAACAATGTTTTTTCGCGATCAAACACCTCAATGAAAGTCATAGGCTTTGATTGATTCCCCTAAATGAAGTTCCTCATCAAAACCTTTCCAATAAGCTATCATGCGCCCTAAATAGAGATCGTATGCAAAAGTTATGACCCCGAGAAGTTGATGTACTAACTTACCCTAACGAGGCCCACATGACTTTTGGTGCTTCATCTCCTAGGGTTAGGTTTTTGGATGTCTAGGGTTTTTTCATTCATGTTTATTGTAAAAATTCCTTCATAGCCTCATTGTACTCATCTTCTTGTGAATGAGCGTAGCCGTCACATCTCTTCTCATAGATAAGTTGCCACCATTCTAGTAAGCTTGTTTTCAGTCTGCATTTTATAGTTTTCAGCATATTTCTTATTTAATAGAAACCAATTTTTACTATATCTCTGTTATTGTTCACTGTGTCTCTGTGTTAATATTATACATCTGTGGTTTCATTTCGTTTTGCTCATAAATATGGATCAATGGAATCATAGTAGTCTGCTCCCTTGTCCTTTTTTCCAATGCATGTCCCCGACGCGATCAGGGTATAGAGAGTTGGGTCTCGATCTTGTCTCACTTGAGGACAACTGCTCTCGCACGCCCAAGAAACCATCCATGGTGGGAGAAAATAAAGATGATGGGATATGATATCCTTTCAAAATGTTGCTCAGGGAATCCCTTGAGTGACAAAGGAACAAGATGATGGACAACTTTGCATAAATCCTTCGACGACTGTCGACCAATGACGCATCCACGTCAAGCGGAGGCGCCACCCCCTTCAAGGTACAGATCAATTTTGATATTCCTATATTTTAAGGTCAAATAGATTTCGATGTCGTAGATAAATGGTTAAACCTTCTAAAAGGGTATTTTTCTGTCCACAACTTTTTCGATAGAGAAAAGATTACATTTGCACTCCTAAAGGTCATCCCCCATGTCAAAGATTGGTGGGAGACTTTCTGTGAGAAAAAGGAAATGAGGGATCCCGATTATTTGAGTTTCACCCACTTGGGGTTCCTTTAGGGATGACATTAAGGAAAAATACTACCTTGTTGGAAGTTATGGCAACTTGTATAGAAGATGGACCACACTATGGCAGGAAAGAGACCAATCAGTGCTAGAGTTCACTAATGTCTTCCATACCTTGCGCACCAAGCTGGGTATCAAATATTTTGAGCGACATCTGGTGCTCAAGGACCACGGTGGTCTGCATAGATACATCTAGACAAAAACGGAGTTTTTGGACATCTCATCCTTGGGTACGACCTATCAATATGTCATCAAAATCAAGCAAAAGCGGAAACAAAAGACAGGACAATTTGGTTATGTGAACCCTTCACAATAGAAGCAGGGAAAGAGCAGCCCCAACCAACATAACAAAGGACAAAGAAAATATTGGCAACCTCAAGACAACTAGTACAAGATGCAAGCAAAGAAGGATAATGGGAAGATGAAGAAAGATATCGAGAAGTGGTGCAACTTCCATAAGAGCCCCTGGCATAACACTATTGAATGCTGCTCAAAGCAATCATTGATGGCTGAAGTAAAAGCCTCTGAATTAGATGTGGGTTCCGACTCTGAGTTAGAACTGGAAAAGGGGAGACAAATCATTGATGCAGAACCCAGTGCCATCATTGCTACTACCAAGATCCAACCTAGTGAACCTGTTGAGCGAGAGGAAGGCGAACACCTCTTTCATTCACATATGTGGGTAAAAGGAACTTCATTGCACTTAATCGTTGATAACAGTAGCCAAAAGAACCTCATCTCAGCAGAGGTTGTCATATGGATAGCCCTGCCAACAACACCACACCCACAACCCTACACCATCGAATGTCTCCATCAAGGAAGTGATCTTCATGTCAACCAATAGTGTCTCATGTCATACGACATCAAGCCATTCAAAGATGAGGTATTGTGTGATGTTGCTCCCCTTGAAGTTTGTGATGTTCTTTTGGGCCAACCTTATTTATGGAAACGTCATGTTGTATACGAGTCTAGGCTTCGTAGTGTTATTATTACTTTGAACAAGAAATTGTACATGATACCTGAGGTAGTCCCACCTAGTGCTATTTCCTTGATCTCTGCCAAGCAATGTAGCAAGGTAATTTATCAAACCGGGAAGTTTGTATTCGTCATAATTCACTCTCAGAGTGAGCGAAAGGTTGTAGCCACATCCATGGCCTATGCGGTTGACCTCTCCATGAAGAAAAATAAAGTGGATAAGGTCATGGAAGAATATAAAGACATCTTCTCATCACCTACTAGGGTACCTCTGCAATGTCAAGTCAAGCATCCCATTGATCTGACCCCTGACGCACAACTACCGAATGGGCCAGTCTATTGCTACTCTCTGCTAGAAAATGAGGAGATCAAGCATCAGATCCAATAAATTATCCACAAAGGGCACATATGACCTATCCCATCACCTTGTGGAATCCCAATCATGCTGGTGCAGAATAAAGATGGGACTTGACGACTCTACATTGATTACCGATCCCTAGATAAAATCATATTCAGGAATCGATACCTAATTCCCCAAATCGACAATCTCCTTGATCAGCTCAAGGGGGACAAATACATCAGTAATATTGATCTGAAGTTTGGCTACAATAAGGTCCCAATAGAACCGACAGATGTATGGAAAACTACCTTCAAGTCAAAAGAAGGTATTTTTCAATGGTTGATCATGCCCTTTGGTTTGAAAAATTCCCTATCAAATTTCATGAGAATGGTGGACGATATCTTGCAGCCTGTCACTAATTCTTTTGTGGTGGTGTATCTAGATGATATCCTCATCCACAACAAGACTTGCAGCATATTCAACAGTTTTTGCATACTCTGCGACAACACAAGCTATATGCCAACTTGGAAAAATGTTCCTTCAGCATGGACAAGGTCCAGTACCTAGGATACATTGTTGATGCACATGGTGTGCATGTTGATCCAACCAAGATCCAAGTCATATGTGACTAGCCATCCCCAACCATGCTCACTGAGCTTCAGAGGTTATTAGGCCTTGCCAATTTCTATCAAAGGTTTTTGCTAGGATTCTCCCATATTACATGGGCCCTCAGCCAAAGGTGGTGGTAAGGAAAAAATTGTGTGGGGCTTGTCCCAACAGAAAGCATTCAATGATTTGAAGCAACGCTTGTGCTCCTTCCTAGTGCTTTCACTACCTGAACTGTAACAACCCTTTGAGATTGAGAAATATTCTTCAGACTATGCTATGGGTGAATTCATCACTCAACACAACCACCCTGTGGCCTATCATAGTGAGACACTATCAAATATTTTCTATAAGTACCCTACTTATGAGAAAGAAATGTACTCCATTCCGTAGGCTTGCCGTCAGTGGAGGCTTTACATTCTCGGGAAGGAGATAGTTATTCACACTGATCATAATTCGTTGTAGTTCATGCAGACACAAGGAAAATTACAGAATGACCACCATCAGAAGTGGTCCACATATTTGCAACAGTTCAACCTCAACATCAAGTATAAAACATGAATTACCAACTGAGTCGTTGATTGCCTCAGCTGACCTCTAGTCACAGAACTCACCACAATGCTCGATTATTACAGCCACGAAACCTCTGAATGGCCCCACCTCTATGTGACAGATCCTGACTTTGCCAACACCTACCAGATGTTGGGTGCAAACAGAATTGTCACCAATTTCCATATTCGGATGGGATGTTGTGCCATCTGGGCCATCTATGTGTTCCATCAAGTGAGCGAGCAAAGCTTATTTGGGAATCCCACTACAGTCAGGTGGCAGGACACTTCGGTGTGGAAAAGAAAAATAGAAGTGTTGCAGCGACATTTCTACTGGCCGAAACTTTGACAGGATGTCAGGAAGTATATACGATCTTGCACTACCTCTTCTATTTCCAAATTGGCCATTAAGAAACAAGGCCTGTACGCTCCTCTTCCTACTCCTGACAAGCCCTGGGAATCCATCTCAATGGACTACATGTCGAGCCTTCCATCCACCAAGTGGGGAAATGCTTGTGTTTTTTTGGTTTTTGATCGCTTTTCCAAGATGGCGATTTTGGTCGCCTGCAAGAAGAGCATCACAACAGAGGCCACTGCCAAGCTCTTCTTTGAATGAGTGTGGGTACACTTTGGCATCCCACAAACCATTATCTCATATCGGGACAGTCAATTCCTTAGCACATTTTGTTCGAGCCTTTGGTCACTACTGGACACAAGCTCACCAAGTCCACTTCCTTCCACCCCGAGACGGATGGCCAAACTGAGTTCATCAACTAGATGATCATGCACATAATGCAAATGTACACTTCCAAGCACCCCCACACCCAGGATGAGAGTCTTCTCGATGTTTAGCACAACTAAAACAAATCCATACATATCTCAACCGACCATAGCCCCTTTTAGGTGGGGTTGGGATTTCAACCATTTGGTCCCATGAATGTTGCACTACCCCTTGCGGCCACCCAAGAAGAATCATCGCATTCTCCAACTAGAGCTGACAAAGCCACCTGGTTCATTGAGTGAATCCAACACATCTGCCAACAGGTTCGGGATATTTTACAGAAGTCTAATGCCAAGTACAAACAACTCCATGATCAACACCAGGTGCCACACCCGTTTCAGGTGGGAGACAAAGTTTGGCTACACTTTCAAAAGGAAAGCCTTACATGCCCTCATAAAAATCTTCATCCACTCTGTTATGGATCTTACACCATCAACAAGGTTGTGGGTGACAATGCTTTTGAGTTCAACCTTCCCCCATTCCTTGGCTTGCACCCAGTATTCAATGTGGACCTCCTTCAACCTTATTTTCCACCATTATTGGACACCTTAGAGATAGAAGAACAATTGACACCAATAGAGCTCAACCATGACTACTTTAAATAGGCATCCACTGATTAAATCGTGGACACACAGGTCAAGGGCACTCACTAGCAGAGGATCCAACTTTATTGGGTTGTCAAAGTAGGGTAGCTCCTGCACCAAGGCAAGTGGCTCACCCAGGGCCAAATTCAACAGAAATTTCCTCATCTGATGGGGTCACTCAACGCAATGAATACCATTTATTCCTAAGGGGGGAGGATTGATCCAAGAGGATCTCGGTGGCCACACACCTTGTCTAACTAGCTCAAAACATTTTTTTGGCAACTTACTCTTTTTAGCAGTTTTTCGGTTCCTGAACTTTTGGGGCCATTTTGAGGGCTAAACGATGCTTTTTCATGATAAGGAACCTCAATGATCATTGAAGGATTTGATTGAGCACCCCTAAATGAATCTCCTCATTAATACCTTTCCAACGAGCTATCGTGCGCCCTAAACGGAGATCGTATGCAAAAGTTAGGACCTTGAGAAGTTGATGTACTAACTTACCCCAACGGGGCCCACATGACTTTTGGCGCTTCATCTCCTAGGGTTAGGTTTTTGGATGTATAGGATTTTGGCATTCATTTTTATTGTAAAAATTCCTTTGGAGCCTCATTGTACTCATGTTCTTGCGAATGAGCGTAGTCGTCGCATCTCTTCTCAGAGATAATATGCCACCATTCTAGCAAGCTTGTTTTCAATCTGCATTTTACAGTTTTCAGCATATTTCTTATTTAATAGAAACCAAGTTTTATTGTATATTTGTTATTGTTCATTGTGTCTCTGTGTTACTATTATAAATATGTGGTTTCATTTCGTTCTACTCATAAATTTGGATCATTATGGAATGAATAATGTAATGGCCCTGCGAACCATTAAAGCTCTAAAGTATAAATACAATTCCATGGATATAAAAACATATAACTCATAACTATAAACTGATAAAAGTAATTGCATATTATCATATAATTCATGAGACATAAGAATGGGGAGGAGATTACCTGAGAACTGAAGACCTTGACTTACTTGTACAATGTTATACATGTCGATCCATTGTGCTCTGAGCTTTAATCCTACTAACTGCAATAACAATGTGGGAGATGACTCTCCTCCCAACCAATCCCCTCAATCATCATGACTAGGAGCCCTCAAGCCCATAATCAACCAATTATGCTAGCGTTCTAGCATGTCTCTCAATTGCACCAGGAAAATATCCCCTCCTTCCTTTTCCACCTTGGAATATATAGAGTCTTTCTTACATATCCATGCAAAGAAACCTCATGCATAAATTCCACTTGTCATCATGCTACTTTCCCTTTTTTCGTATATTAACTAATTGAGTCCTCCATTTCTTATATTTTCTTATTTTACCCATAAAGTAATTATTTTCTTATCTTAACTTAACTTAATTGAGTGTAATTATTTTTATTTCTTTACTTTCTATTCTTGTACTATTTAACTATTTATCATTATTATTACTATTATTATACTATTATTATTACAATTATTATAATTAATAAAAGGCATTACTTATTTCCCCCCTTCAAGGAACTTCATTCTAAAGTTAACTTTGATTATGTTACTTATAGGTTTTTAATTATCTCACCATAACCTCCACAACACCCTTTGTTAACTCCTATATCTTCCACAACACCCTATGTTCGACTAGTATAAATCCACTCAAGTGACCGCAATAGACATCGAAAGTACACATCACAACATCGAGGAAGCACAAGTCTCTCTAGTTGTCCTTCCTGACATTCGAAACTAGGCTTAAATCCTACCAATATATTCGAAACCCCAAGGTTTGAGACCTCATCTGCCCAAGAAGGCATCTAGATTGGTACTCACGTACACCGACCATCTCAAAAGGCTAACCTAAAATCCCTCCACAACTACCAAGTACAACCTCAGGCATCAAATTCCAATCTCATAACACCACTGGTGAGAAACACTCTAGCCATTCTTCGGGACTTCGACGTCACAAATCCAATGCAAGGCATAAGAATTACTAGCATAAGTTGGTTGATTGATTTATCCCCATCCCATATGGTATTACTTTGTAAATATTATCCCTCATAGGTATGGTCTCCATGAGATCATCAAATAAACCAACCCTCTCGGCCCACTGGTGGATGACCCGACAATCACCACCTCACAACATGCAACCAATGCATTAGTTATAATCATAATATCGACATCTCAAAGAAATAATTTGCATGCTAACTCCCGCGTGTCATCATTAAACATATCATCATAATACTTCATGAAAGAACCACATGTTATCACATCACGATATCATAAAAATATTATCATAAAAGAATTACATGCAATTACATCATGTCATCACATCAGAAGATATTATCATAAGATCACAACCTCAACATATCTTTATCAAATATAATAAATTGAACCACATGTTATCCTAACATCATAGAATACCATCATAAATATGATAATGATATCAACACATATTTATCAATACATAGCCTTTTATCAACACAATTAAATTGAAACATCATAAGTAGATACCATAGGCTCTTAAGATAACCTAACATCATGAACATAATAATCATCTCAACCCCTATCACAAGAAGAAAAATAATAGCATCATGAATGTTCTTATCATGATTCATCAACGTATTCACCTAGCACTACAATGCTATCCATTAGTTATAGTACCTTAAAGGGAGTCATATAGGCTTTAACTAACTACTCTAATCCCAATCATTTAGCTTCATTGGTTCATCTCATCCTTCCAAGTCGGTTATGGTTATGAAGTCTACCATTCGATATCGTCATGAGAAAATTTGCAAGTTCATCCTTTACTCTTCCTACATAAGGCTATTTGTACTTATTTTTTCGTCTTCTCATTATAATAATAGGTTTCTATCCTTCCAGGGTAGTTGCATACACATTGCTTCCAGTTTGACTTCATTTGATCAAGTTCTTTACCATTCTTTCCCTCATTAAGAGGTGACATCAAGGTAAAGGTCAGAATCATAGTCTTAGCCTTGGTTTAGGTGTTTATCGCCCCATTATGTAGGTGTCTATGTACTATTTGTTTCACTAAGTAACCAAATTTGTGTTACAATTTAGGTGATTAGTTTTCCTAGCAGCCCTAATTTGTCTTGTGATTTACGCATTCATACTTCACTTTTAAACATGAACAATAAAACAAATCTTCCTCGAAGTAGCAAGCTAAATGGATGTAATCCAAGGTTTGCTTCAATGTTTTGGAACTTGATAGTGCTAAAGGTCATTGATTGCAAATACTTCACTAAGTTGAAGTGTTGCAAATATTGCAATTTAACATTTACAATATTGGAAACACTTGGGCATGGAAAAGTTCAAAAGACTCACGACAACTCACAAAGTTCAAGATTCATTCCAATGTCCATTTGCATTCTCATACACAACAATAATGATTTACTATCTAAAACATAAAATCTATGCAAATGCCAATGTTTTAGCACTCTATCCATGCAAACTAGGCTTTTCAAGAAACTGTATTCCTCTATCAAAAATTTACAAATTTGATGATGTTTGATTTGCATCAATGGTTGTTGGATGGTAATCTTGTTCTTGTTGGTTTTGGAAAGAAACACATTTATATTGGACACATCTCATCTTTAAGAGGAAAGTTTCTAACGATGGTGTATTTATAGTTATAATTGATAGAATTTGTCCAAACCTCAGGAATAATAACCTTCCATAGATTTGATATTTCACAAAAGAGAGAAAATACATGCCCTTATATATCAAGAAGAGGAATCAAATTTCATTTTAATGTTTTTTTTTAAACAAGCTATGATTAAACCATAATTATATTACCAATCGTTTGGACAATTTTTTATTTATTTATTTTTACCTTATATATAATAGTTATCTATTCAAAAACATCAAAAGTTATAATTGATAGAAATTGTCCGAAAAATTAGTAGATTTCTAGTGTTATAATTTCGCAACCTGCAATTACTTTTTCAAACTCAAACCAATGCCTC
This sequence comes from Picea mariana, assembly GCA_032191745.1. Classification (NCBI taxonomy): domain Eukaryota; kingdom Viridiplantae; phylum Streptophyta; class Pinopsida; order Pinales; family Pinaceae; genus Picea; species Picea mariana. Next base: position 48,494 of record JASDQU010586407.1, on the reverse strand, counting down.
AAGATATGCCTTGGGAGCAATACTTATGCAACAATACGTATGCAAAGAGGAAGACAAGCATGCTAGCATTCTGAGGTATTTTATGGGGCACTATTGAATTATCCAACTTATGAAAAGGAAGAAATGGAAGAACATTGGTCCAAACTAGGGATCACAATTGAGGTCTTCATTGCCCTTCAAGAGCCCTCTAGCCCTTCATAGAAAGGCTTAAAATCATTTCTCATGCAAATGAAAATTAAAATAAAAAATCATTTGTCAAATTTGAAATGAAAATTATTTCATATTTTTTCAAATGAAGGGTAAGGAAAAATTTCTTAATATGTTCTACTTTTCATTGTCTTTATGGGTTGAAAAATTTCCTCTATATGTTTTACTTTTTATTCTTTTATTTATTTTTACTTTTTTTCTTTAATTAGTACTTTTCCCCTCGATCCTAGAGATAAAAAAATTTCATTAATATGTTATTTTTTTAAATTGTTTTTATAATTTTTTTCATTTATTAATCATTTTCCCCTATATCTTAGCAATAAATAAAAAAAATCCTTAATATGTTCTACTTTTTATTATTTTATTATTTTTATAAGTTGTTTTTTTAATTATTTTCCCTTATATTTTAGCAATAAAAAAATAGTGTTAACATTTTTTCCTACCAAAGAAAGAATTGTTATGTTTTTTATACAACACAATCATATTCTTATGGAGTTCATGCATGCAGGTATATTCTATTTGTCCACATAGATTGGGGATCGAATAGTGAATTATCTTGCTATATGTATTTATGAACAAAACTTCTTGCTATTTGGTCGACTTGATCATAACTATTGGTATCTTCTTTCCATATTGTGCAAATATCATCTTTTGTACCACATGTCTTCATGGTACCTACTACCCAATGCCCATGTTATTAATTGAGTTTCAACATGTTTCTTCTTTTTCACTGCAAGAGTCGTGAGTTTCTTCTGCACAATAAGTGTATTATTATTTTAATTTATTTCTAATATTTGTAACACTTACATATTAATTATTGGTACTGAGTGCTCTTTGATGATTTTGTTTGAAGGAACTAGTTTTTTTCATGGTTTTTAAAGTGTGTGTGTGT
>JASDQU010586407.1:34498-47189 GCA_032191745.1 Picea mariana | reverse complement strand
TAATTATGTCGAATTAAAATTCAATTTTGTCAATTTCAAATTGCAATTTTTTTTTTTTTTAATTTCAATATCCTTGAAATCATCAACATTTCAAATTAAATAATGAAGTCATGAATATTTGGAATCTACCAAATGTGTTGTCACATTAGGGTGATGTTAGATTCGTGATATTAATTAGATAACATTACATTAAAATAATAATAATGATAATGATAATGATGATAATAATAATAAAGCGGGCTCAATTTTTTTTAAATAAATAATTATGTAAGTACATATTTAGATAACAACAATTAAATTAAAATTTACACATTAAAAAATTTGGCCCCTCTCGGTGCTTGATAGATCCAGGTTTAAGATGAATCTATACTAGTAATAAAGATCTCCATGCAAATTGGACAATGATAAGTGGGTCTGCAGCTAGGGTTTCCCCAGCCACAGACCTCTCTCTCTTCTGGTTTTGCTTTCTTCATTTTTGGCTCTAAATTCCCTTTCCTGATAGTTGTTGCTGTTGCAAGATGGTTCCGTATGCTGATCTATCTCAGAGCGTTTTGATCTAGTGATCCATTCTGCCTTCATCTTTACGGTTTTTTTTCCCACTTATCTCTGGTAGTTTTTGCACGTCTTTTTTCCATGGATTTTTTTTTCCAATTTCAAATCCCTGCTATGGTTTTTCAGATGTGGATATTTTTTTTCCTTCGTGGTTCCCATTTCAGTGGTTTGAGGCAGGTGTGAAGTGTTTCTTGTTTCAGATCTAGTGCTTTCGCAGATCATCCTGTCTTCTGTAGATCTAGGGTTTCTAGCAGTCATTTTCCATGTGGATATTCAACTCCAAGGCCATTTTTCATCTCCGTTTTTCTCTGTGGGTCGCCCTCTCCTTTGGTGGGTTTTCTTGATGCATCCTTTGTTCTCCCTCTAAAGTTTTAGGTTCATTCATGGTCATATGCATACCCTCTGCTCTGTGGTTTTAGTTGTAATTTTTCTAGTGCCGAGTTTCATATTTTTTTAGATGGGGTTTAGAGCTTTGGATCCTCTCTTTTTAAAGAGATATGTATGTTTCTATGATCTAGTCTGTCATGCATCTGGGTTTACTTTTGGTTTCACCTTGCTGCCCACTCTCGGCATGTTTCTTTTGGGGGTCTACTCACACCATACTGTAGTTCCTCTCTCTGGTTGTGTTGGTATGTTCAGGGTTTGATGTATGCCCAGATGATGAGGGAGCTTCATACCGCTTTGACTTGGTCGATCTAGTCACCATTTCTAGTATGTTCAGGGTTTGATGTATTCCCAGCTGATGTGGGAGATTCATACCTCTCTGACCTACTCCATCTAGTCACCAAGGTTTTTTGCTTGGGGCTGATCTTCCAACGTGATTCTCTTTGGTGGAGTTTTGTGTGGTTCTCTAGACATATATTGCTTCTTTCAGGGTTGTTCCCATCTCCTTATATTGTATACTTTTGTGTTTCTTATCAACCATCTTATTGGCCATTTTCGACTTTTATTTTCTGATCTTTGTTTCCCATGTTTGGTTTGTGCTTGAAGCACCTACAAAATGTAATTTGGTTCTCTTCGGATGAATATAATTAGGTTTTTGTCTGTGGAAAAAAAAAATTTCAATATTTGAAAATATTTGATTTGCAAATTCCAGTGTTTTTTTTTTCATTTTCATATGAAAAGAATAATTTATTTTAACCTATCAATTTAGAAGGGTTATAATAAATTTAGCACTTCAGTTTGAAATATAACCCTTCCCTTCAAATTTTATCCCTAGTCCAAACTGGGAAGAAGTGGAAGCAATACCTATTGGGAAAAGAGACAATGATCTATCTAGATCATCAACCATTGCAAATTCAAAGCAAAATAAAACAGTTTTTTCATTTCAACGGGATGGGATTTATAATCAGTTTTGTCATTTCAAGAGGATGTGATTTCTGCAAAGATTCAACCTTCTAATCAAATACAAGAAGGGGATAACAAATACAATTGTTGACATGTTGTCCAGACCACCAGCCACCATGGTAGCAACAGAAAGCACAACCTTCCAATTGAAACCATTTACTCATGAAGATTACAAATAATTATATGTTGAGGATGTTGAATTCAAGGAAGTTTACCAAGATTGTGAATAGGGAGGGAATTTTGAGTTTAATCATAATTTCCATCTTCAGAATGGACTGTTATATCAAATGGGCATATTGCGCATCCCACAAGGAGATACTAGAATTTGTCTGATATGTGAAGCCCAAAACTTAATGGTAGCTAGTCTTTTTGGTGTAATCCAAACAGTCTTTAATTTGGAAAGGTTGTACCAACAAACCAAGTAACTGTCTAGTTGGCCTTGGGAAAGTATGTCTATATATTTCATAGGTTGTTTGTTCAAAACTAGTCAAGAACTTGATTATTTGTTTTGGGTAGTGGACAAATTTAGCAAAATGTGTGTTCTACTCCTGGGCAAGAGAATATTAGGTTAAGAAGTCACACAAGTTCACATGATAGAACTAACAATGGGCACTAAAAAATATTAAATAAGGATAAGGACAAAGGGACTTCTTAAAAAAGGTTATTGTGTAAGAAAAAATTTGGATCCAGAACTTAATAATATAGCTGACAAGAAAGCAACAAGAAAAGAGATTTACAATGTATAAAACATGTTTTCTAATTTTTATTTTTCTGACTGACCAATATAAAGATTAAATATAATCTTACCATGCCTGTGTTTGAACAAAATACAAATCATATCGAAGAATACACCACTAAATGATAAACATATTAGCTCCTAAAAAAATTGCATAAGCATAAATAAAACTACTATTTGGGAAATACAAAGTAGCTTGGTAATTTTATTAAAAAACATACTTCATAATTTTGTTGATCTTTCATTTAATCGACCATAAAATGATGTGGTAATATGCTTTAAGAATTTAAAAAATGGCACCCGGATGGGGTGTTAGAGCCAGCCACCCGGCGCACAGAGGAGATGCGGAGGAGCCAGTAAAGCAGCGAGCCATGTGCCCGGCTCGTGCCAACTGCTTCCGACTCCCTCCGGCATTAAATTGAATTTACAACGATGGGAGGGGCATTTATTCGAGCTCCCTTGACCTCCATTTCGTCGGGTGCAATGGATCCGTTTGTTTGTGTTATTATTCTGAGGTTCTGGCCTAGTTCTGCTTGTCGGTTCATGGTGCTTATGCCCCCCTGGTCGCTCCTGGTCCTCCCCTTTGGACTGGCAGACCATTCCCACTTACTAGGCCAAACCATGCCACGCCAGAGAGTTAGACCGCGCAGGGGTTCTCCCTGGCACCCTCGACGACCTCGCGCTTCGGCTTCTCCTTCTGGTTCGCCTTCAACTTTATCATCGTTGCTCCTGTTGCCTGAAGTAGCCATTCACAATCCCTCCACCACACCTATCTCGAGCTTTGAATGCCTGGCCATAATTGACACTAGGCCGAGCCCTTCTTAGCGCCACCCCATAGCTCCTTCAGCCTCCAGGTTCTCCATTCCTCCTTCTGCGCCGGATATAGCTTCCACAAAATCACCCATGGGGACACCTTCTCATAGTAGACCCACCCATAACAAGGATCCGATGTCCTCGAACTCAGAAGTGGACTTGCAGTGGCGAGAAAACTTCACCATCCTTTACGACTTGGTCTTCGAACTCCATCAGGGAGTGGAGGACTTACATTTTCGGTTACAACATGTGGATGGGAGGCTTTCAACCCTCCTCCAGCTTCTTTCCACTTACCAAGAAGCCTCTCCCGCAGCTTCAGAAGAAGCACCCTCCATTGCAAGTGACAATGAGAGTTTCAGGAGGCAAAGCGCAGCAGAGGACGACGAGGAGCCAACTTGGTAGGAGGTCAAGGATGTAGTCATGGCCACAGATAAGCAGGAGCAAATTCCGTCGGGCGATGCTCAGGTCGTTAAGGAACCGGTTCGGCAGGAGGTCAAGGAGGCGGTCGTCTTTGGTCTGCAGGCGCACATTCCGTCGGGAGATGCCGAGACAGCTGCTAACAAGGACGCGTGCACCGGGGGCGATGACATGCAATGGACAACCAGCGGGACACCTGTTGAAGAGGAGCCGTGGCCAAGCTATCTGCCAGAGTATGTGCCAGACTATACGTCAATTGTCTAACCCCTATAGGGGGCTGTTCTTTTTTAATAGATCTTCCTTTAGTAGACTCTTTGTCAGCTTAGCTTTATGTTTGTTTTGTAAGACTGATAAGAACTCAGGTGTTAGAATTGTCGGTTGGCTGAACTGGTTTCTCTTTTTGGAGCAGTTTAGTAATTACAACCCGGATGATACTCAGTTTTGTACTTATGGTCTGGTTCCTTGAAGGCCCTTATATATAAAATTACTTACTTACCAAAAAAAAAAAAATTAAAAAATGGAATAAAATCTCTTGCGGATTTTAGGGTTTGAAATCTAAATCCTTGATTAGAATGGCATTCACTCACCTCGTAAATTGATAAGAATACTACAAAATACAAAACTTCTAAAAAAATGATGGATAGCACAAGGAAGAAAGGGGATAAGTTTTGTATTCATCAGACTCCTACCAATGAGTTTTGGGTTGACTTGTGAGGTATATGGAGTGTTAAACCACCCACTAGGTTTCCAGGTTGCATTTTCTTATTTGGACCTAACTGAATGTCATGGATTTCAATGGGACGAGACATGTACAATTTTTCAGCTTATACATGTAGTAGAGAGGAGGCTAGTTATTCAACATGTTCACGAAAAGACCTATTTCATAATATGAGGAATCACTTTACTTATTTTTTTTCGATGCTTATATCTCGTTTCAAATACTTTTATTGGATCGTTTCAGTTCTCTTGACATGACTGCTAAATTAATACAGAAATAAGTGTACAAAGGGAGATCATTTAACGTTTGCAGATGACCCAAGTTGACCATGTAACTAGTATATGCATCTATGTAGGTAACATCAAAGGAACAAAAAATAAGGAATTTCTCTCTTGAGAAAATTCAGTAACATGACAAGATTGAAGAGAGGCAAGTGGCCAAGAAAACACAGGAAAGTGATAAGAGACTTTAACCTGAATAAGAAAATAGACATGTGATGTTATTGACAATCTCCAAGCATGATTTATCTACATGGAAATATTCAAAATTCTATGTAGGAACATTTTAGTGAGGCTCTTTCACTTACAAAAATGTGTTATTAACAACCCAACAGAGTAAGGGATTGTTGATTTTGGAAAAGGCCCATGAAACTTTGACTGGTACATGATTGTCACCTTACACATCGTTTTACCAGGTTATAGGCTTTCAACTCAAATTGTGTTGTCTTTCCAGTTTGTTGTATAAAAGTACAAGTTCTTTACTTGGGAAAGTGAATAAACTGACTACATAAATTGTGTTGTATTCCATGGTGAAAAAAACCCAGTAAATGCAGGAATCCATATATAGTGCAACAACATTTTGACTAGCTTACATGTAATGTATAAGTGGGAGACAACAAAGTATGCAATTAGATTTATTTTTTGAAAACCCAATAAAAAGAGAAAAATCCTGGAAACCAAACACTTGGCCTGTAACCGCATCGCTACAATGTATGCATGTTTTTTTCTTTTATTCCTACTTCTCTTCATTATTTGACAATGAGAAACAATCCATACTAGTCTCTAGAAAAGTGTTGTAAATTTCTTCTATTGTTTTGAATTCAAAAACTTGAACCCCTTTTGCAGTTATATCCATTCCCTAACATCAAATCTATTATTGCAAAACAAGATTTCCAAATATCGATTAGGTTGGACATAAATTTACTAGGTACGTACCAATTTAGACAAGTGGAAATATCATGTGGAACGTTAAACATCAAAATATATCCTTTTACATCATAAATATGAAAATGCCTACAATATCATGTCCAGTAGGCTCTAGAGATTAATTCATGATAGGGCTAGTTGTATTGTGTCTCTTTGGCTTTTTGTGTGGTAATATGCACTCTCTTTTTAGGTAAATTATTTAAGTTTTTAACCGCTACTTTAGCCATATGATTCCATGCCTGACATTGCATCTTATCAAAGAAGGAAATAGGTCTAATTTTTCAACCTAAATTACAGTAGTTTCCCCCAAATAACGATTCATCCTACAATCATGGAATTCGTTGTTTACAAGAACTTATCTTATGCTAACTTAAGTTGAAAGGCATATCATAATCCGCACCAAGATCCATGTTTAAAAGACCGTATCCGTCCCTGTCTATGTGGCTTGTAGGTGGCATAACCGTTGGATCAGAATTTGACTGTTCATATTTTGAGATGATAATATCTTTGCATGTTGCAACCCAAATTTTCCCCATATAAATTATTTAATAAAACAATGACTTAATCCTTAACGGTTGAATTCTACACATTGATCAGGTTCTTCATCGTTAAGGTAATTTATAGAATAGAGTTATTTAATTAGTTTATCGGAGTTCACTGGAACTTTTAAGGTTCAGGAGAGAATTTGGTTGAAGGTAATTGTTTAAAAACCTATTATCTTGCTATTTCATTATAGAATCAAAGATAAATGTACATATCTGCATAAATTACTTTGCTTTAAGACTCCAAAAAAAACTCTCTCTCTCATCCCATAGCCATATAAGGTTCATATATGAAATTTCATGACCTATTATCCTCCAACAAAAAACATGATTGTTTGTACAAGGATCAATACATATACCTCTTTCTGCTAGATTATAGAACAAAAAAGACAAATCCTCCTTCATAAACAAAAAATACAAAAGCCACTAAAATAGGAAAAAATGGTCTCGAGAGACCACTTCACCATCTCTGAGCTCTTCATAATATCAACTACTTGGAACACCTATGAGAGCCTTTTTCGACATCAACATTAATTCCATGAAAATATGTAAAAAATCAATTCTATCAAAGGCAACAACACAATCCCGGATATGTGGAAATCATAAATATCAATTTTGTTCCAAGATTTAATCCCGTAGACCGCAAAAAAAACGTGGGGATGACTCTCCTCCCAACCAATCCCCTCAATAATCATGATTGAGATCCCCCGAGCCTTCAATCAACAAACTATGTCAACATTCTTGCTTGTCCGTCAATTGCACAAGGAAAAGATCCCCTCCTTTTTTCACCCCGGAATATATAGAGTTTTTCTTACATATCCATGCACCTCATGCATAGATTTCACTTGTCATCATGCAACTTTACCTTTTTCTTATCTTAACTTTCTTAATTGAATGTAATTATTTTTATCTATTTATATTTCTTTACTTTCTATTCTTCTACTATTTAACTATTTTTCTATTTATCAATATTATTACTATTATTATATCACTATTTATATTACTATTATTGTGGTGAACCAAGCCGGTTCACCAGGTAAATACCAATGTTGGTAAGACAACATGTTATAATCCATAAAGGATAATATATTAAATAATGTATATGAATATAAGACGATGAATTAAAATAAGAATGATGGCCTTATATACCCACGTAGGGTGTCCTTCCATGAAGAGACGTGACCTTTCATTGGGAAGGCATCTCTTCATTAATTATTCATTAACTATTATAATGTGTTTTATATTTATTATTATATATTATGTTCATAACATTTCCTTCCCCTTAAAAATGCTTTGTCCTCAAAGCATACTTATGGAAGACTTATCTCTTGATCTGGCTTGTAATATCGCCTCCTTATTCTTTATTCCTGAATTAGTGATCGTTGAGGACTTGAAATGATAGGATCTTCTAAGCGCTCCATAGAACCATCGAATTGTAAGGGAGTCTACCCACCTTAAATCAATCTTCTACACAATGGGGCTTTTATGGAGTTCTTGTAGACAATTTGATGTATTTTGACTCCCATGATAACTTCTACTTTGAGCATCATTTGTAATGGAGGTCATAATTTTTGACATATTTTTCATTTCTTTCCGTGGATACATTGATTGGTTGAAGTATCGATTTTTGTGATTAGGATGTATATAAGGAATCCTTACAACCTTATCTTTACTTTGTGTACTTGTAGCTTCTTCTTGATTAAGTCTTGGAATTGAGTCTTCTTCATAGCCCTGGCTTGTTTATACTTCAACATGTGAAGACCTATTTACATCAACTGAATCCCTTTGAGCTATAAGGTTGACTGGGTTTGTATTAATTGCTTTATCCACCATGAGGTTTTATCCATTCGAAGACTTCTATAGTTCCATAGGTTCATCCATTGTCTCTCTATCTACCAATGGTTCCTTCTTGATAAGTTGTTCTAACTTTTCTTGTACCGTCTTCTTATCACTCTTTATCTTCTTAATCTGGGTGAGTAAACTTTGATTTAGGATTTTTAGGCATGAGTTTTCTTCCTTATCTAATTTGTCGACTTTGTTCTTGTCTTCCTTCTTCAATTCTTCCTCTTTCAACATTCTAATCTGTTTTAATAATATTTGATTAAGGTTTTTTAAACACGAGGTTTCTTCATTTTTTTATCCTAATTTCTTATCGTTCTTCAACTTCTTGATTTGTTCAACCAAACTTTGATTATGGTTCTTTAAACGACCATTCTCTTTATCCTTCTCTGATAATTTCTTAATGAGATCGTGATTACCTTGTTCTAACTTTTGATCCCTATGCTTCTTATCTTTTGACTCGTTGAGTTGTACCAATAAATTTTGGCTATGATCTTTTAAGTAAGAAATGTCTTTGTATTTTTCCTGTAATTTTCCCTCAATATTTTTTTTTTGTCTCTCTTCATGATTTTTTAGCATTTTCTCCAACCCAACTTGAAATTGTAAATTTTTGTTGTGTTGTTGATAATGAATTACTTGGTTTTCTAATTATTTTATCTTCACTTCCCAATGGGTGTCACCTTGACTTTCTACTAAAATAAAAATCTTTTTACAATATGGACAAGGGAGATATCCATTCATAAGGCCCCTTTCATACTCTTCCTCTTTTGCACAATAGGGACATTTTGATGAAAATGTATTCTTTGTAGATGTCATAGTTCACTTCTTATTTTTCAATAAATGATAAATGTAAAAGGGGCTCTCCTCTTTAATGACAATGTTCTCCTCTTAGAATATATATATATATATATATATATATATACTTTATAAAGAGTACCTTATGTTTTGACTTATAATAAAATTCTCTTTTATACTCTTGACTATTTGTTAGCGGCGGTTAGGGCTCAACAAACGTGACCCCAAGTTTTGTGAAATACTTATTTAGAAGTAAATACACACACACATATATTATATATGGTATGGAATACCATGGGTCAATGGTTTTCCAAAACCATGGGATGGTAAATCTCCAAATATAAAATAAAATATTCACTTTTCCTCTTCTTTGAAACCTTTTCTTTTAAATTAATTTTTCTCACTTTTTAAATGACAATTAACTTAACTAATGCCAAATCTGGAATATTTCCTTCAAACTTCTTGGTGTGCACTTATACTTCTTTACGTGGACCTTAAGAAAACCTTTTCTTTTTTTCTTTTCTTTTGTTTTTTTCTTTTCTTTTGTTTTTTTCTTCTCCTTTTTTTTTTTTGATTGTGTGTAGAATGACTTTTTCACTTGTATATTTGATTTATAAATGGCCAATGGCCAATATGAGATCAAAGACCTGATTTTAGAGAAAATCTATTTGTGGTCAAAATCCAGATCGAGACGAAGCTCTGATACCACTGTGGTGAACCAAGCCGGTTCACCAGGTAAATACCCAATTTAGGTAAGACAACAGGTTATAATCCATAAAGGATAATATACTAAATAATGTATATGATTATAAGATGGTGAGATACAATGAGAATGAGGGCCTTATATACCCACGCAGGGCTGCCCTTCCATAGAGACGTGACCTTTCATTGGGAAGGTGTCTCTTCATTAATTATTCATTAACTATTATAATGTATTTTATATTTATTATTATATATTATGTTCATAACAATTATTATAATCAATACAGGGCCTTACAAATAACAAGTAAATGATTAAAACACAAAAAGAATAATTAAACCCTAAATAGAAAACACATTATAGATTTGTCAAATATTTATAAGAAATAATTTCAAGTATAAACCAAGATAACTTGAGCATATGAGGATGTGTTTCACACTAATATTGAATATCAAAAGTATCTCTATGTTTTGATTAGAGAGATACTAATCATTCATCATTCCTTAAGAGCCAAAAAACCTATAGAGTGCCTTATATTTACATATTTATATATTCAAAAATTAGTTATGCAAATTGTTTTCATGACTTAACCCTCATGTGAGCTAGGGGTTAATCCTTTGAATTTTTCTTGGCTGAACCTTCCCACTAGGTAAATAAGTCATTACATAAATTTGTGTAGGGAAATACATGTTGTTTTCTAGGTGTTGTCAAAATAGGAAGTTCTCGTGCAAATATTTTAATATACTTTTTTGTCTTGGGAAAAGTACATTTTAGTTATGTTTCCTTGCAAACTTCAGAAGTTAAATACTTTTGTAGATGTCATTTTTCTAGTGTAGAGATTCTTCTAACTCGTTTCTCGTGTTTCTAGATTTCTTCTTCAAACAAGTTAAAAACTTGAGTAGCTGGGACGAATCCTTCTAGAAGAATTAAATTGGGAAACTTAAACTTTGATGTGGTGTCCTCAATCAAATCCCATATTTTGATGGAACCAATCCATTCCTCTGCAATTTGTTTATGTGATTCATGGTAAATCCTACCCTAGTAATTAGTATCTTTCTCCAATTCATATGATTTTGTTTTGTTCAACGGCCTAATGTTGTGTTCCTCATGTCCCATGTTTTTCTAGATTTGCTTGATGAAGTTCAGTTGATCTTGAAGTTTTCCTTGTTGTTCTTTCCAGATGAAGTTATCTTTGTATAAAATGGGAAACTACATTCTTAATTCCTGTGTCTTAAAACCTTAGAGATAAAATCTCTTTGATCTAAATATTAATTGTATCCTCCTTCAATACTTCTTCCACAAAATTGGTTACTAATTCATATGAATGTTTGTAGTATTTACTTAATTTTCTAGCAATATGTTTTCCCATAATTTCAATTTCTTATGCTAGAGGTTTTCCACTATAGCATGTGATATATCGAACCCATAATACAAAAGGTCACTAGTTTGGCCCTTTTTCTATAACATGTTCTTCAATGATACACAAGATAGTAGTGTCTAGATCCATTGTCTTCCTCTTTTGGGTCTCCTTGACAATAGCTTGCCTTCTCCTGTTATAAGCAATCATTTATAAATTTGCAACATCTTCCAATGGGTTATGATGGCGCTTTGCATGGGTTGTAAGACCCTAGGTTCGCTTCATCTATGACCAACAAAACCCACCAGACACCGGCCCTTTCAACATCACCTGCTTGCATAGATGAAGTCTCACCCGAGGTATCTTTTGGGACTACAAGAACCACGCTTCTGTAGTAGTAAGGGGATGGGAGGAAAACATTTGGTTCATTATTCCTTATTACATTTGTGCATGTAGATCTGTTCTATTCGGTATTAACTTACTTATGATTCAGATTCCTATTATCGGTATAGTCCAGATTCATATATACTTCATTGTTGTAACAATTATGAACATTGCACCATATTTAACCATAAGAAAAATCTATTCTATGATGCATAGAAATAGAATTAAAAAGAAAACATAGAAAGACAGACAACACAAGATTCAGTATCATCTATTTAGGCTTCCTTTATTGATTCTTCTCATCAAAATATTGTTACATTCAAGAGATTTGAAAGCCAACCATATGTAGGAACTCCTCAATAGATATCGTAGACTAGAAGTCAACATGGAACAAAACCCCTAATATCCCAACCCGTTACATATTTATACATCAAAATCTAGGGCTTAAAACCCTACTTAGTTCCTCCCAAAAACCTATTACATTGCATGGCCATCTTAGTGAACTGGTTTTTCGATTGTTTTCTTCTGCTTTTCAATATGCATTTTTTTTTTCTATTGTTCTTATATTTCCATAATGTCGGGTTGTCATCCTTCTGTCATGCTTTATTGTTTTGCTTTCTTCTCTTGCTTTATCCTATGTCGGCTTATTCTTCTATATGTGAGTTGTATTCCTTCTGCACACTTTCCTCCTTCTGCACACTGTCCTCCTTGATGCGCCTTAGTTGTGTGCTCCCTATATTTCCTTCTTCTTCCGCAGACTTTTCCTATACTTAGAAATTTTCCCAAAATCTGTATCAAAACTGCAAAACTATTTCCAAAACTTCATGTACAATAGGCCCCCAACACTCACAGATGGCTTGTCCCGAGCCACTCAGGCCTGTTTCATGCTCTTCCATGTAGAAATGAAGTTTTGAGAGACATCCTTTGCTACCTCCACCTCTTTGATGATTGTGGCCTCTATTTCCGCTATCTCCTTTTCCCCATGCGCGATCAATTTTATAAGTTTGTTCTCTGCTTCAATAGTTGCTTGCTTGGCCTTACCCTACACCATGGTCAATTCTCCAATTACACTCACTGCTTCTTCCTGTAATGGTCCATGTCTCTATTGAAGGATCTTTTGTTGATCCCTCATTCTCTTGACTTCTACACGTGTCTGTCTCTTATCCAAAATGGCTGACATACGATCCATTGGTGGCATTGTATCCTCCTTTTATGCTACCTGGTGTGCCTGTTCTTATGCTTCACTTAGCCTGGAATATATGGAATTCATATCCAGGTCTTCTATT
>JASDQU010586406.1:39588-60481 GCA_032191745.1 Picea mariana | reverse complement strand
ATATAAACCGTTACAATTTTTATCCTTGATCCTTACTATGCTTCTTACCCAATGTCGCTAGGGCTCAAACTTTTGGACTCCCAAGATCGTGAATTGTCATAGAAAAGAATAACAAGGGTGGAATCAATAAAATAACATATAGAAAACTCATCCAAACTTGGAAGCCAACTCTTCAATTTTTGTTGTGCAACTATTGAAATAAATTAAGAGACAATAGTAGGGTGCATGAAATATCTATATTACCCCTTAATATTCATAACTATATGTATACTTATAAGGTAAGGTAAGTATTGACAAAATCCTTTCATAGTTTCAACCTAACATTTTTTTTTTTATGTGAAACTCGGTATGTTACACTAATAATTTGCAATGGTGTAATGAAGTGGTTGAACTCTAACCAAATGACTTATATTCATGGGATAGTTTGTAGTGTCATGGATTTTGGGATATTTTATATCCATATATCCAACCAAATAGTAAATTTTTACCTTTTAAATTACCATGAACTTGACTTCTAGCATAGATATTTAACACTAACTCTAAACTTTGTTGTGTAGAAAATCCCACCCAAGTGAAATTTGATAATCCAAGACACCTACTTTTTGAAAAAAAATAAAAATTATATTTTTAAAGGATTTAAATAGTGAATTGAATCTCCTAACTTATAAGGAGAATATTGAAGACATCTATCATAGTTTTACAACAACCCCTTCCACTTCCATTAACAAATTTGATTTCCAGGTGTCATGTAAAAAGAATAATACAAAAACCGACTGTTAGTATGATAAAGAATGTAAAATTTCTAGGAAATCCATTATGGTTGACTGTAATGAGTACTTAAAACTTCATAAGATAAATAAATAAAACCCCCACATTAAACGAAAGAAAAAGGTAGTATATAAACAGAAAGAAATAAGGTATTTTACACCTATGTAAGCTTGATACTAAGAAGTTATGGAGGAAAATTCTAATTTGTAAAACTAAATCAAATAATGTCATTCCATTGAAGGTATAGAATTCTGAAAAAGTCTCTAAGAATTTCCTAACACCTTGGACACCATTTCAAATGTTTCTAAAAAGGATGGATTTTTTCTATGGAAGACATAGAGTTTGGCATCTAGTGGCTCATAAGTGGGAAAGATGAGCAGATTGAGACTACCAAAATAAAACTTTTAAAACTTGAGGGCCTATCCTCATCCTTCACATAGATAATCTCTTCAATTTAGTAGTCAAGTATGGCTTACCTAAACCATGTACACAAAGCCTCGTTGTACCTATTTTTAAAAGTGGGGATAAAAATATTCCCTCTAATTATACAACCATTATGATTAGCCCCATTTTGTCCAAGCAGTGTGGAATTATTTTGGGAAAGAAGATTATCCTATGGCTGTAAAGCCGTGGAAAAAGAGATAAAGACCAATACAGATTTAGGAGATATCATTAAAATGTGAATCACCTTGTTACACTTAGGATCATTCCAGAGGAGCATGACAATAATAAAAAAAAATCTCCTATGTTGTGTCATTGAATTTATAAAATATTTTGACACAATACAATGGATAAAACTCAGGGATAGGTTGGATGAGATGAAATTTTCTATCTAGTTGAGGCCTATTGCAATAGGGTTGTATGATAATGTTGTTGTTAAATTCAGGAAAATCGAGAGCTAGAAAAGGTATATTAGCTAAAATATCAAATTGAGTCAAGGTTGTCCCTTGTCCCCTACCCTTTTTGGCATATACATTGACAAGTTCGAAGAATTTTTGGAAGAATAGGGTTATCTTGGCCCAACTTTAACGAGTATAGTCATCATTACTCTTATCTACATTGATGATATTGCTTGTATGGTGAGGATTCCCCGCAATCTCTGCAAGAAACTAAGAATCCTCAAGGGTTTATGCTCTAATATTGGTAATAACTATTAACATAGACAAAAAAAAAATCATGATAATTAAATCCAATAACATCACATATGATAATTTCTTATATGAAAATCACAACTTTGAGGAAGTTCCTTCATAAAAATATATTGGAATCAATATTCACCACAAGATGAACTCGAATTAAGCATTGTGAAAAGGATAAATGGAGGATGGAAATCTTATAATGGGATTTAAAAAAAATTTAAATCAGTGGATCTCTGGATATGAGATAAGAAAAAACTCCCCTTTAATACTCTCATTTCTCTTGGTATTCTAAATGGATGCGAAATTTTGGGATGGAATATCTCCAGAGAGTCATGGATAATTAAGATAAAGAATATCCCAAATAATTTTATATCATATAATCTCAAAATTAAAGGAAATAGACCCTTCCCTATCCTTCTCATCCAAGAAATCATTTCCCCCATTGGGAGCTATTATGGGATTTTTCCCTTTGGGTCATGTCATAGTAGAGCGAGACCATATGTCAAAGACAAAGCCTACCCTCACACACAACAATTCTATAAGAAAATAACTACTTTGAGGAGAGAAGGAGAGAAGGAGAGAAAGAGAGGCCTCAGACCTTGTATCCTAAGTCAGATGTCGATTCTCTCTCTCCACCGTTGATTTTTCCCATGATCTCAACTAGTATCAATTTGCAAAAAGAGAACAAGTCTGTGCGACAAAAAGGTAGTTATGAATTTAAATTATACATATAATGTGGAAAAATTGAATTATATGAAGTAAAATAGCATATAACAAAATATTGAATCAATTTACACATATATGGAGGGAAAGAGAATTTTTTTAATGAAAACAATATAAGTAGTTAGTTACAACCCGAATCTAACCACTCGCACTGCCTCAAAGCTATGTGCCTAGGTTCTTCCACTTGTCCTTTAATAATCAACTCATCATGATCGATATTCATTGGATGACTCAAAAGTGATAGGAAAACACCCTACAACCACATATGGGAGAGGAAGGAATCTTCGAAAACAAGTTTAGGGGGATGTTATTCAAATGATTAAGGAAAAAAGGGAAGCTTGCAAATTCATCAACATAATATTCCTTGTAGTTTTTCCCCCTCATCCATGCCCTCAAGGGTTCCTTTATAAAATTCTCAAGGGGTTGAGGTGGTTTAATTTTATTGTTTATGGGCCAAGGGGTGTTGGGCAAAGAGCCCAACCAAAAAACCGTCCGAAAATGTGGAATAATTTATTTTTTGATATTGTTTGAGCGCATCCTCTAGTTGAAAAATAGAAAAGTGTGGACATCCATGAATTTCACATGACAGACACACGGATGAAAAAAAATGTTGATTTTAATATGATTTTGATGATGGAGGATGGGATTTAAGTTTGAAAGATGGGGAGAAGGGCTAGGCTATCTCACAAATGCAATTGATGTTGGAATTTGTGGAATAAAATATGTCCCCTAATGTGTTAGGTCATAAGGGCAAGTGATGGTTGAAATACATTATAACTGTGAGAGGAAAGGATGCATTGAATTAGATCCAATAAAAAATTTCGAACAATTGATCCAAGAAAAAAACTCATCAACAAATATCAAGTAAGAGTATTCTCTTCCCGAGTCGGGCATACTCATGCTCAGGAGTGATGTAACCATGGCTTGCAAATGAAGTACATTGTGGATCCATGAAATATATGAAATTATTATTCATGTCCATGGGCATGAAAAATAAACAACGTATCCATGTGATATATATAAAGTAGCAATCATGGCCATGAGGAATACATGGTGGATCCATGCAAAAATTAGATCATATCCACAAATGAATATAGAGTGAAACTATCTCTTGGAATAAAAATCAGAGGATATATGGAACCAATAGAGTGAACAAACTAATCCTCCACACATACCAATATCTAAAGGGTGGTACAATATATGTTGGGTATCAACAAAAAAATGTGATGCTCGTACTTCACCCATAGTATTCAAAATGATCTTTCGTGGTACTAGTCTATGCCACATGAATAGATGTGCTAGGTTCAGACACAGTTTGATTATTAACCATTAGTGTATATCTTTAACAAACACAAGACGACCCACCAATGAGAATAATGGGTGTCAAGTTACCATGTTACAATATAACAATTGTGAATAAATGAGTTGGTGTTGAACACCTTGTAGAATCTATCAATCAGGGGGCATTGATATATTCCCACTATCAATAGTGAGGGAACCTTACACTAATGAATGCAAGCCCAAGGGTACTACAAATAGATATAGATCCCTAGCCGAGAGAAATATGTTTTGAAGTTGATAGGAAGAGATCTGTTGGAAGGAAGGAATTAAGGAATAATCCATTATCTAACACGAGGGATAGCAAAAGGATAAATATTTCGAAGGAATCATATGAATATATTGTAAGGACTACACTAAGGTACAACTCTAGCATGCACCATAAGGAATAGTGCATGACAAAGACTCTTTGAATAATAGCCAATGGTAAAGACTACTGACAAGGATGAGGAATGCACCAATGGGGTCAGTTGGAAACCAATGTACAACATGAATCTCTATGTTTGATTATTATTGTTGACATTAAACAAAAGGGAAACCATAAGGGAATCTCTATTGTTTTTCATCTTATGACTGCAAGGTCACCTATCAATGATGGAAATAGGCCTAGGGTGCATGTCTAGGTCATACAGTCATAGAAATGTGTCAGAGTCGATGTTAGGGACATAACCTCCCTAGCCCCTCATGTAAGTGGTATAATATAATTCCATGTAATAAAGGCCAATATTAATAAGGCGTAGAAATAAGAAAGAATAATTTAAATGTAAAAAGACCTAATAGAAGCTTCTTCTTCTAGAAGTATCTTCCTCTAGATTGTTTCTTTGGATACATAGATTTAGTATAAATAGGAGTAGAGGGTATGATAAATATTCTCTTGTATATTATTGTAATAGACATATGCTCTACTCGAGGTTTCTCCCTCGAAGAGGCAAGTGAACATCGCTATCATTAATCAAGGTGATATTTTTGGTGTTATTCTGGTATTATTCTGGTATTTTTCTGGTTATATCATTGTTGTTCTACCATTTCTAGCTAAAATATTTCTATTTTGCATACTATTTTATATTTGGAATACTACAAGTGGTATCAGAGCACTCTCCTTGGCAGAAAATTGTGTGTTAATTTTTTCCAGGGTAGAGATGTATTCTAGCATCTTAAAGCTAGATATATCTATCATTACATGCATAACCCTACAGCCTGGGAGTCATACACATAGGAAATACAAGCGGTACTTAAGGGAACATCTGTTGGCCAGCCTTTTAACCCCTATTGGTACTTCTTCGAGTGATAGCATATCAGAAAACACCTGTATATAGATTGAACTAGATCTCTTGAATCCCTTCATAGACAAACCGATCGACCGCCTGACAGCTATAGTGCCACCGCGAACATCACTTGGGAAGATACTCTCTAGTAACTTGGTAGTCGTGTAGTATGGCTAAGGACAAGATCTATCCTCCTTAGTTCATTCTATGAGATATTGGGTCGAGTACTACTGTTGGATCCCACCTGTATATTACGGAGCTATAGCATAGGGAAAAATCTTGTATGTAGACACCCTTCATACAAATAGGAGTATAACTCCGCATGAGTAAAAATAAATAAATGAGTATAGTGGTCATGCCAACACATTTCTCTAGAACCTATCCCACTAGGTTCCTCTCTTTGCCCCAATTCTAGTGATACCCATTATTTTTAACACAATTTTGTTTTTGGACATGACCCTTCTCCGACACCCTTATGTGTCCCCTATCCCATTAGAACCCCCTTTTTTCCCTGATCGTAGAGGTACCTATGATTTGACACCCTTCTTCTCAGTGGTCCCACCCACCCCTCCAACCCCCTTTTGTTTCCCCTATACCTTTTTCCTACCCATTTAATACTAAATGTTGAAAAGGAATAAAAGAATTATATAGCACTATGGAGGAAACGAGTGTTGCAGGAAATAAAACTAGTTTCAAAGTGCAAGGAATATACCTACGCTCAATGCAAGGATGCATGTGCATGATAAGGACACTTGGGGGATGTTCCCCTAGGGTTAATGTGTCGATTCACAAAGGCATAAATCGCAAGGATATAAATTGGTAGGAATGCATAATAAAATGGTCAACAATGGCAAGTTGGATCAAACATTAGGTCTAAAAGTGTGAGCGTTTAATATGCAATGCAATTACAACTCAAAAACAAATTGGAAGCCACATTAGTAAGTTAGCTAGAAAGAGATTGAGAGGAATTCATGAGGCATCAATGTACAGACATGGTGGGACTAAACATGGATTCCGATCCTATTGAAACAATTGTAACAAGGGTGTCAAAAATGCTAGTGAGGTACTAACTAGAACACCCATGATAGGTAATCTCTATCATTTGTAACGACACCTTTAACTTTTCTTGAAGGTATGATGTCAAAAAAAAATGGTTTGGATTCTATGGAAGATAAGTGAATGATACAAAAAAATGCAATGTGTAGGAAGAAATGACACTACCATACATGCTAGCAAGAAACAAAATGCCTACTAAAAAATACGAAGAGGTGCTGACATAAGTATCAACTTGTGTTAGGGAGAGTCCCATATGTAATGGCCAAAAAAAATAAAATTAGAAGACTATATGCAACTTCAATGCAAAGTCATGGAAGGACTAAACATGACTCCCAAGACTAATAGAAAACTTGTAGCATAGGCACCAAGCTGCGAAGGGGGTCTAAGGTAGGGTTCCCGTAGAATATAGGATCTACCACATGAATTACAACACTTCTAGACAACAAATAAAGTTCCATAACACAAATCAATGGGGTTGATCCGAAGGCAAAATGAAACATGAAACAGATAATACAAAAATTCATGAAGGGGGAAATCTAACCTATATGTTAGTTTCAATATCATTACCTATCATAATGGATCAACATGAACAAAGGTACAAAAGTTATGTATATAATACCAAAAACACTTACCCAAAACTTAATAAGTCCAATATATAAACCTATGATAAAAACATGTTCTAAGGGATACCGAACTTGAAAACAAGAAACCATAAAAGTACAATATGTATATAGGACCACATAGCCCTATGTCCTATGCCGAGTGGTTCTCTAGGTAGAGCCCATTTCTAGGATCAGGCCAAGAAATTATTTGGTAAACATTCTACAAATCTTCCAGTTTAGGAAGAGGTTATCCATAATCATAGACTCAAGGATAGCCTCATTTGAATGCAACTCAACATCCCTGAAACCAGGGCTCGAAAACATAGAAATACCATGTCTTGAGCTCTTACAAAAAAAATGATTAGACTCAAACGGATACTCCATGTTAATCGTAACAAGAGGGGAAAGAAAAGATTTCTATGCCCCCATTGGATAAAAGACCTGATCAAATGTTGAGACCTTATCTCGAGAAGGTGAACATAATTGTAAAGATCCTTTCTCAAAAGAAATTGAACATTGAGGACAAGACACTCCATAATTCAACCACAACGTTCAAGAGTATACTTGAACACTAGGAACACAGAAAGGGGAAACTTGAGCTAAATCCAAACCAGGATGATGATTATTAGATGAAGTCTAATCAATAGTGATAATGGTTCTGTTGTGAGGGAAATGCATCACACGAAAGAGTATAGACACCAAAACCTTAATAACATAAACGTAATCATGCCCAAGAAGCATATTGAAGTCTAAAGTGCCTCACACCACTAACTAATCGATTAGAATGATATTCCCCACTAACTTGATAGTAAACTAAGTAAGAAACCCCACACACTCACTAGGTCCTCTATCGAAAGACAACAACTCACTTGTAGTTGATACAAGCTTGGGAGATCCAAAATCTTGCGACGTTGAGGAGGATAAAATAATTGTAGAGTATCCTTCATCTGCAATACATTGACGAATTCCTTTCAACATATATTCAAGTAGAACCGTTATCTTGAAAGGTTTACAAGAAGGCAGGCGAGGCTCTACAACATCATTGCAATCAAAGGAAACCATCCTTAAGACTTGGAGGGAGCATACTCGAAGAGAGTGGAATGACCCCTTGTTCAGAAGGTATTGAACTAGAAATTCTCAAGACATGGTTGAAATATGGATCACTCCATGAAATAAGAGTGGTATCCATCGAATATTGTGTCGGCTCGACCACCTTGGAAGAGTGGTCACTCTCTAAGAGAATATTGGGATCAACCAAATATTGCATCGACTCGACCACTTCTTCAACGACTAGTTGAATAGGATGCAAGAAAATATTGTCAAGAGATGCATCAACCCCCAAAATGAGATTGGTGTGGAATGAATATGGGATCAACATGATCACTTCATTAACCAACGATTGATTAGATTTTTTGGAATACAAATATTACAATGAACTAGAAGGGTCTTAATAAAAGGATCACACTCTTTGTACAACAACAATAGTAGGGCACAAATGCGTAAGGGGATATCATTTTAAAATATTATAAGGGAACTTGGGCTTACATCCTATACATATAGTATTCTCAATAGTATAAATTCCCCCAACATGACTTACAATGGTTGATGACATGTTCCCAGTATGACTTTCAAAGGTTAGTAGCTAATCTCCAACATGACTGACAATGGTTGGTGACTTTACACCAGAATGAATAGTAGTGAATGGAATGTTTCTCACAACATGACTTGCAGAGGCTGGTTGGTTTCCCTCAGCATGACTAGTAGATGTTGGCAAAATTTCTCCAATGTGACTAACATAGGTTAGTGAAAGGACTCCAACATGAATCACAAAGGTTGTTGAGTCAACACCAATATGACTAGTAGCGACTAGAATTTTACATCCAAGGTGACTTGCAAAGGCTAGTTTCTTCTCCTAGCAAGACTCATAGAGGTTGGTGACAGGTATACAACATGACTAGCATAGGTTGGTGATATGACTATGACATGAATCATAGATTTTGTTGACTCAATGCTATTATGACTATCAGTGACTAGAATTTTACTTCCATCATGAATTTCATAGGATGGTTGCTTTCCCCTAGCATGAGTAACAAAGGCTAGTGACATGTCCCGAACATGGCTAGGAGAGTTTGGTGAACAATTTTTCTTACTCTTCCTCTTCCTCTTCCTTTTAGACATGTGGTTACTAATAGTTAGACTGTCACTACAATAGGGAGTTGAGAATTAGTAGACTTCATGGATGCATAAGTTGAATGACCAACATCCATATAATGCCCATGAAATAAATTTCTTATCTGAGAAGCATCAAGACCATTCGAGACATTTTGAGTGGCCCAAAACCAGACATGTAGTCCTACATTCAACCCAATAATGTTCAAAGGGGCCATCAAGGGGGAACCAACATTTCCAAAGAAAGGAATAGCATAAGAATCCCCTTCGATAGGAGCTCATTGGTTCTTATCCTCAAGAATGTTTTCCATATCGTTCTTGTGGGTAGGTTCATCCCTTGAAGGATTTCTCATTTCCATAAAATTCGCAAACACAAACTCTAGAAAACCAGTGGTATAAAAAACCATGCCTTATAATAGATAGCTCCATGCTTTCAAGAAAAATACAAGGGATCCTCCCCTACAAATAGATTGGTTTGTCGAACACATTGAATCGAATATCCAAAAGAAATGATACTAACACAAACTAAGGGAAACAATACAAATCAAAACACCATTAAAAATTCCTAAGAGAAACATGAAAAGCAAACAATTTTTTCAAATCTTTAGCCTAGTTGGATAAGGTCCCAACTCCAAAGTAATGAAAAAGTTTAAAGGGGCCTATCGGATGGAGGTGAGGGTTGGTTAAGTATCACGAAACATAGAATGAAGGAGAGATAAGAATTTAACTCCACCCCCACTGACTAACCTTATCCAATGCAACCACCCACGGTTCGTGAGGAACCCTCCAACAATATTGAAAAGTGTGATACAAAATATTTGCTAGGTACCTCAACAAAGCCCCACAGTCACCTCTGAGATACCTAGAAAAATAAATGAAGGTCACCAACTCATAGTCAACGTTTGGGGGGTATATTCAATAGTGGGAATCAAATGTATGGGAAGGGTAGCTAAGCATGAAACTCTTAGAGAGCACTAACATTATATTGGTCAGTATCACTTCAGTAAAATCCTCCAATATACAATCTCTCCACTACGCTCATTTGATATTTGGAGAGTATATCTCCTCGGCTCTCATTTACGTGACGTTGCGTTTGACTCATGTGTTAGAGGAGCTTCCTGGATATACTTATACAAAATTTGTATTTGACTCTCCCTAACTCAGACTCGTATGTTATTTTTTTTCCTTAGAGAAATTAAATCTCCAACCTAAACCAAGGCCCTAAACCTAAACTTGTTTCTGAACCCTATAAACAAATTCTAGTACATTTTAAGTTTAGCATTCATTTTATTGGTTGTTTTTACTCAAAGGGTATGGAGTGAAACTGATGTTGTTTAAGACTCTTGCAAAAATTGAAACTTATAATAACATTAAGAAAGGAAAATTTACACTAATTCTTCAATGAAAGTTAGCTTCCAAAAATACAATGCATGAACGATCCTTCAAACCTTGAATTGAAATTTTTTCATATGGAAGTATCTTTTTGTTTTTCAAATAACAGTGCAAACAATGCAAAGAAAGAAAGAGACCTAACTAGCAAAAACCATGGTTTTTCACTTTCTTTTTTTTACTACAAAAGCAAACAACATGCCTAAAGACCTGATATTTATTTGTTGAAAAGTTCAGAGAGAAGGGAACAAGATAAGAATGACAATCAAACAAGTAACTTTGTCTTTTTTGTTACTAAAAGAGATTGAATGCAAATAAGACATGATTTTCATTTTTATTTTATGAAGAAAGGGAAGAAGGTAAATATGAAGAAAGAAAACAGTCAAGAATCACTGAAACACAAATATCAAACTGGAAACTTAGCCCAACCACACATGACTGACATTTTGACCCACCTAAAGCACCTTATAACCAAAATATGAACCTAATGAAAAGAAATTTATTTTAGATGATTTCAAAGTTTTCAGAGACTTAAAACAACAATCAAAAGCAAAAGAAAACCCAAAAGGCTCATATTTCACAGAAGAACCAAACCAGACCCTCCTAGAATAGAGAGAAAGGCTTAAATAATAAGTTTCTTACATAGATACGTGATTGTGTACACTAGGACTAGCGAACATCCATGGGTCATATGAGCGTGGATCATGTTCTGGGAATAAAGAAGGGACTAGACGAGGATGAATTAGTAAAACTTGAAAAAGAAAAAAAGCAATCCATAACAGTGCTTTCATAAACTTATATTTTTTTTCTAGATGGCATATGATTTGAAATAAAAGATCATAAAAAACGAAGAGCTAGAGAAATAAAAGACAAGAAAAGAAACCCTAAGACTAAGCAAAACTAGGAGAAAAGATCCTGAGTATGGCTCAATATTATTATGGGACTTTTCCCTTATGACCTTGGGTCATATCACATTAGAGTGAGACTATATGTAAAATATAGAACCTAACCTCAAACATAACAATGCTATAGCAAAATAACTATGAGGAGAGAAGGATAGAAGGAGAGGCCTCATACCCTGTATCCTATGTCTCATGTCGAATCTTTCTCTCCACCTTTGATTTTTCTCTTGATCTATACTAGTATAAACCTCCAAAAAGAGACCAAGTCTATGATGTAAAAAGGTATTTATGAACTCAAATCATATATATAACGTGCAAAAATTCATGTATATGAAGTAAAATAAAATATATCAATATATTGAATCAATTTACACATGTATGGAGGGAAGACAAATATTTTTTTGAAAACAATATAAGTGGGCATGATCTAGATTGATGAGCGAAACAAAATGAAACACATATCTATAAAATTTACATTGATATACAAAGAACAATAACAAATATGCAGTGAAACATAACTTCTATTCAATAAAGAAATCTATTGAAACTGTAAAATGAAGAATAAAACAATCTATCTTTAATGGTGGTAGATAATCTTTGAGAAGAGACATGGCAGCTACATGTATTCTCCTGAGCACATTACAATGAGGCCCCTAGGCCTTTTTACTATCTATAAGTAATAAAAAAAACTTGACATCAAAAAACCAAACCATAGGAGATGAAGCGCCTAAAGTCATATGGGCCCCAATGTGGTAAGTTGATACATCAACTTCCTAGCATGGATTATTTTAGTGCCTAAATTTCACTCATGGGCTAATTTCCATGTTTTTTACCAAAAAAAGGTTTAGCATTCTAAAATGATTCTCCCAAATTCAATAGGATAAAATTAGTTTACCTTAAAAATCACCAAAGTTTTATACAAGCGATATAAAATCGTTAGAAATTTGAATATTTTTACAAAAATATCACCAAACATTTTGTAGTTTGCATATAAAGGATTAGTAAGATTCACCAATGTTTCTACATTAAAAAAAAAAATCCATCCTTAAAATCATTCCTGCTTCCCGATTTCGTAACTTTTTCTTACAATATATGTTTTAGGTGCATGATAGCCCGTTGTAAAGGTGTATACATTTTTTCATTGCACTCTAATTTTTTCTACAATGTGACTATTGTGGGCACAAAAAACCTTGTTTAGGGCCTCAAAACGACACAGAAGTTTAGGGCCCGAAAAGATAGAAAAAAACTACCATGATGAAAATTGTATGTGAGTCAGATGGAAGAGGTGGATGGAAACCAATATCGACCTGGATCAGTACTATCCCCTTAGGAAGAAATGTTCTCCATTGTGTTGAGTTTGCCCATCAGATGAAGAACGTTCTACTGAATTTATTCCCGGGTGAGCCACTTTCCATCGTGCAAGAGTTGTCCTGCTTTGACAACACGATAAAGCTAAATATTTTTTTACGAGTACCCTTGAACTTTGTTTTCATGAAATGATCATTGAATTCTTGTTACATGCAGTTAGGGTTAAGTTCTTTTGGTGACAACTGGTCTACTATCTATGAGGTATCTAATAATGGTGGAAATTATGGCTGAAGGAGATCTAGATTAAACATTGGGTGCAATCAAAGGAAGGGCGGATTGTTGAGGTGTAGTGACCATATAAATTTAACATCCATTATTTCCATAAACTGTAACAGTAATATACACTTGATTTCAGTAACTCAGTAATTTCTTATAAATTCATCACATACGCATATAAATTTATCATAACGAATAATGATTCCATAACATAAATAAAACAAATACTTAATTGAAATTACCTTGGTCTGATGCTAACCCTCTGCTTTCCACTTGCCTTGTTGACCTTTCTAATGCTGCCTTGCCCAACTTGAAGCCACGGACCAACTCTGCCCAAAACTGAGTTTCCACCTTGCCAACTAAGACAACTACCTAGCTCTAGGATACCATATGGATATCCTGGCCCTCGTGCCCAAAACCCCCAGCAAACCGGTGCCCCCTGTACTAACCCTTCCCGACTACAGAACTCCAACTCCCCTCCACAATCCAAGAGAACCCTCCAAAAATAAAATTTCTCGTAGAATGATCATCCTTGCCATCGTAGACCTCCTCCCATCATATGCCTCCTTCACTGCCCTTTCCCCCCATTTAATTCCTTACCCACACATTTATTACTTTATCCACCTAGTTAATGCCCCTTATCCAATTATTTATTATTTTATCCTTTCATATTTATTATCTTATCTTTATATTTAATGCTCTATCCCTTCCCGAATACGTAAGTCTTTTAACAGATTAAACTTATTAACCCCCTTTAATTATTTACTCAATTAATTAATGATTATTAATTAATAATTAATTAATCCTTGACAAACATGAACAAGTAATAAATAATAATTAATTAGTTAATATTATTTAAGAAATAAGTATTGTTTAGCTAACTTTTCAGGAAATTTAGATTATTAAATTAATTATAATTAATAATCCTATACATCTATTTAAGCAGGGTCGTTACATGAGGTCAAAGGCATTTTCATCCAAAACCTTGTTGATGGTTTAAGGTCCATAGAAAAGTGGGTTAAGATTTTGATGGCGTCCTGTAAGTCGTTATTTCAGCAAATTCAACCAAACTTTACCCCCCACCTAAAACTTTTGTGGAACCCAGTGTTGGTCATAGTGTTTCTTTTACTTGGCATTCGAATTATGAAACATATCATGAATCTATTGGTGGATGTGATGGATTCGTTTAATGAAACAAGTAGATTTTTCGGCTTTTGTTTGAGAATGTGACAATTATGCTTATGTGGGCGTAAGGGGAGTGTAGAATCCATGATACCCAATGTTTGAAATCCCAACCCCACCTAAAAGGGGATGTGTCTGATTGAAATATTAATGGCTTTGTTGTAACTATGTTTAACATAGGGAAGACTCTCATCCCATGTGCATGAATTCTTGGAATTGTACATGCTCAAAATATGCATGATCATCCTATTTACGACCTCATTCTGGCCATCTATTTTGTGGGTGGAAGGTCATGGATTTGGTGATCTTTGTGTGCATCCATAACCATAGGATCAATCAAAATGTATTGAGGAATCAAATGTACCAATTTGATATGACCCACACTTGTTTGAATAAGATCTTGGCAGTGGCCTCTGTTGTGATGCTCTTCTTCTAGGAAACTAGAATTTCCATCTTGTAAAATTGATCAACAACCACAAAGAAATAGTCATTTCCCTACTTGGTTGAAGTAATTCCAAAAATGTAGTCGATTGATATGGATTCCCAGGGCCTGTCAGGAGTAGAAAAAAGGGTGTACATGCCTTGTTTCTTAATTCTTGGTTTGGCAATGACGCAGGACATGCAGGAACCGATATACTTGTTGACATAATGCAAAAGTTTCAACCAATATAAATGGCGTTGCAGCACTGCCACTGTCATTTCCACGTTTAATTGTCTTGGCACCCAACTATAGTGATTTCCCCAAAATAGCTTCCCTCGTTCACTTGATGGAATGGAGAGATGGCCTAGATGGCACAACAACCCATCATAAATATGGAAATCATTGACATTTTTTTTTGTGCCCAACATATGGTAGGTAGTGGTGAAGTAATTATCTCTCTCATAGAGTTTGTTCCATTCAGGGGTTCACATACTCAAATGGCCATGCCTTTTGTTTAAGCTTCATCTCTATTTTGACAACATATCGATAGGATATTCACCCAAGGATGATATGTCCAGAAATTCATTTTTTTTTGGATCTATCTATGCAGACCACCACAGTACCTGAGCACCATATTTCACTCAGAGTCTTTGATACCTAGCTTAGTGTGTAAGGTATGGAAGACATTGGTGAACTCTGGCATTGTTTGGTCTCTTTACTGTCATAGTGTGGTCCATATTGTATATAATTTTTCATCACTTCCAATAGGGTAGTATTGTTCCTTACTAACATCCCTAAAAACAACCCCAAGTTGGTTCGACTAGAAATAATTTATGTTCCTCTGTTTCATTTTTCTCACAGAAATTCTCCCACTAATATTTGACATGGCAGTCAGCCTTAAGGAGCGTAAGCGTAATTTGTTCTCTACCATAAAATTTATGGAAAAAAAAATACCCCTCTAGAAGGTTTAAGAATTTTTCTAGAGCATATGCATCTGTTTGAACTTCAAATATATGAATATCAAAATTGATTTGTACCTTGAAAGGGTCGTCACCTCCATTTGAGGAATATGTGTCACCTATTGGAAGTCATCGAAGGATTTTCACAAAATTATCCATCATCTCGTTCCTTTATCATGTGAGGGCTTCCTAGAGAAACAATTTGAAGGGATCTCCTACCCCATTGTCTCTCTTTTCTTCCCCCATTGATGGTCATCAGGTTCGGCAAGGTCGATCTTTCAAAGGATCAACCGGTTTGAGTCCCAACTTCTTATACCCTAACCTCACTAGGGACATGCAGAAATAAAGAAATGAAGAGAAGATTTCTCTAATACCACTGATCCATATTTATGAGCGGAACAAAATGAAACACAAATTTATAAAATTAACACAGATATACAAAGAAAAATAATAGAGATACAGTGAAACTTAACTTCTATTCAATAAATAAATATGTTGAAACTGTAAAACAAAGAATGAAACAATGTACCTCAAATGGTGGTAGATAATATCTGAGAAGATATGTAACGGCTACACGCATTCTCCTGAGCATGTTACAATGAGGACTCCATTCCTTTTTAACATCGAGAAGTAATTAGAAAACCATATATTCTCTAGGTGGATATCAATGGCCACCCACCTATTCCAACTGACTCACATACATATTTCATCTTGGCAGTTTCAGATTTCATCTTGGAAGTTGTTTTCTATCTTTTTGTGTCCTAAACTTGCAGGGCCATTTTGAGGCCGTAAACAACATTTTTTGGTCCTTCCATAGTCACCTTGCAGACAAAGTTAGAGTGTGATGACATAATGTGTATTCCTGGGATGGACCTTTCCAATGGGATATCATGCAGCTAAAATGAATATCTATGAAAATGTTACGACCCCGAGAAGTTGATGTACCAACTTACCCCAACGGGGCCCACATGAATTTTGGCACTTCATCTCCTAGGGTTGGGTTTTGGATGTCTAGGGTTTTGGAATTAATGTTTGATGTAAAAATGCGTTTTGAGCCTCATTTTACTCATCTTCTTACAAATGAGAACAGTCATCACATCTCTTCTCAGAGACAAGCTTCCACCATTCTAACAAGCCTGTTTTATTCTGCATTTTATAGTTTCGACATATTTCTTTATTGAATAGAATCCAAGTTTTATTATATCTCTGTTATTGTTCATTGTATCTCTGTGTTAATACAATATATATGTCTTCATTTCATTCTTCTCTTAGAATCTAGATAAGGGGTATCAGAGCGATATGTTCCTTGTCATTCTTAGTGCATGTCCCCGACGAGGTCAGGGTACATAAATTTGGGTCTTTATATTTTTTCACTTGAGGACAAGAGCTCTCACTCACCCAAGAGACATTCCATGGCGGGAGAAAATAAATACAACATGAAAGGGGATCCTTTCAAATTTTTTCTCAAGGAAGCCCTCACACAATAGAGGAATGTGATGATGGATAGTTTTGTGCAAATCCTTCGACAACTACCAACATGCAATGAAGGCACAAATAAATTTTGATATTTCTATATTTGAAAGTCAAATAGACAAATATTTTTTAGAAAAATGGTTGAATCCGCGAGAAGGGTCTTTTTTTTCATAACTTTTCCAATAGAGAAAAGATCACATTTGTGCTCCTCAAAGTTGTGAAATTTGAGCAAAAGGCAACAGACGAACCCTCATTGTTTGCAGTCACACACACCTAGGATTCCTTAAGGGATGCTACTAAGGAACAATACTATCTTGTTGGAAGTTATGGCAACTTGTATACAAGATAGCCCACATTGCGACAGGAAAGGGACGAAATGATGCCATAGTTCAAAAATATCTTTAATATCTTGCACACCAAGCTGGGTATCGAATATTTTGAGGGACATATGGTGCTCATATACCATGTCAGTATACACATATACATCTAAATAGAAATGTAATTTATAGACATCTCATCCTTTGGCGCGACTTATCAATATTTTTTCAAAATAGAGAAAAAGATTAAACAAAAGACGGGAAATTTTGCATTTGGGAACCCCTCACAATAGAAGCATGGCAAGGGAAACCCTAACCTACAAAATAAATGGAAGAGAAAATATGAATATCTTTAGGACAACTGGCATAATACATAAATAAAGAAGTAAAATGTAAAGACGAAGAAAGACACAGGGAAGTGGTGCAACTTCCATAAGAGCCCCTGCCATAACATTATTGATTTCCTATCAAAGCAGTCTTTGGTGGCATAGGTGAAAGCCTCTAAATAAGAGGAGGGTTTTGATTCAAAATTAGAACCAAAAATGGTGAGACATGTTATTGACACAGAACCCAGTCCTATCATTTCTGCCACCAATATCCAACATGATGAACCTTATGAATCAGAGGAAGGAAAGTGCCCCTTTCATTCATAAATTTGGGTGAAGGGTACTTAATTGTGCTTGAGCATTAATAGAGGTAGCCATAAGAACATCATCTCACAAGAGGTAATCAAGTGTATGTCCCTATAGGAAACGTCACACCCCCAACCATACACCATCGGATGGCTTTGCAAAGAAAGTGATCTTCATGTTAGCCAACAATGTAACCTATCCTATTGCATAAATACCTTCAAGGATGAGGTACAATGTGATTTTGGTCCCCTTGAAGTTTGTGATGTTATTTTGGGCCAACCTTATTTATGGAAACTCCATGGTGTATATGCGTCTAGGCCTCGTAGTTTTATTATTACTTTGGACAGGAAATTATACAAGATACTCAATCTAGTCCCACCTGCTGCCATTTCATTTATCTTTGCAAAGAAATGTAGGAAGGTCATCTATTAGACCCAAAAAAAATTCTTCTTCTTGATCCTCTCTCAAAGTGAGAAAAAGGTTGTAGTCCTATCCATGGCCTCCACGGTCAAATTTTCCATGCAAAAAAATCAAGTGGATAAGGTCATTGAAGAATACAAATACATCTTCTCCTCACCCACGGAGGTACCTATACACTATTGGGTCAAGCATTCAATCAATCTAACCTCTGATCCACCACTACCCAATGACCATTATATCGCTTCTCTCTATTAAAATACAAGGAGATCAAGGGTTTGATCCAAGAACTACTCCAAAAGGGGCATGTTCAACCCAAATCATCACCATTTGGTAGCCGAATCCTTCTTGTGCAGAAGAAAGATGAGACCTGGAAACTTTGCATCAATTATTGGGTCCTAAATAAAATCATAGTCAGGAACTAGTACCTGATTCCCTAAATCAACAATATCCTTGACCATATCAAGGGGGCCAAATACTTTTGTAATATTGATCTAAATTCTGGCTACCATCAGGTCCCAATAGAGAAAACATATGTATGGAAAACTTCCTTCATGTCCAAAGCATGTCTTTTTGAATGGTTGTTCATTCCATTTAGTTTGACGAATGCCCCAACAAATTTCATGAGGACAATGAAAAATATCTTGCATCCTTTCACCAATTAGTTTGTGGTGGTGTATATAGATGACATCCTCGTCTACAAAAAGAATTGGACCGAACACTTGCATCATATTCAACAGGTTTTGCACACTTTGTGGCAGCACAAGCTATATGCAAATTTGGAAAAATTCTCCCTTGGCATGGACATGGTCCAATACCTGGGCTACATTGTTGATGAGAATGGGGTGCATGTGGATCCAACAAAGATTCAATTTATTTGTGATTGGCCATCCCTAACCACACTCACTAAGCTTCGAAGATTTTTAAGCCTTGCCAATTTCTATCATAGGTTCATGATGGGATTCTCCCATATTGCATGGGCCCTCTTCCAAGTAACTAGGAGTGGTGGTAAGGAAAAATTCATGTGGGTCCTGTCACAACAACAATAATTCAATGATTTGAAGAAATGATTATTCTTATCCCTACTTCTTTCATTACTCGACCTACAATAACCCTTTGAGATCAAGACAGATGCTTCAGACTATTTTATGGGCCCATTTCTCACTCAACATGAGAACCCCATGCCCTATCATAGTGAGACACTATCAGATGTCATATTTAAGTACCCTAATTACAAAAAATAAATGTACTCCATTATGAAATCCTTTTGTTAATAGAGGCATTACATTCTCAAGAAGGAGACAATCATCCACATTGATTATAATTTGTTGCAGTTCATGTAGACTCATGACAAATTGAAAAATGACCACCATAAAAAGTGGTCCATATACTTGCAGTAGTTCCATTTCAACATCAAGTATAATAAAGCAAGAACCAACCGTCAAAATTATTTCCTCATCCGCCCTCTAGTTGCAACACTCACCAAGGTGCTAAAATTTTGTGGCCACAAGACCTCTGAATGGCCCCAACTCTATGAGAGAGTTCTTGACTTCGGTGCCACCTACCAGATGCTGGGAGAAAACATAGTTGTGACTGATTTCCATCTTTAGGATGGGTTGTTGTGCTATATGGGACATATCTATGTTCCATCAAGAGAGAGAGTGAAGCTGATTTGGGAATACCACTACATTCAGGTGCCAAGACACTTCGACGTAGAAAATACAATGATCGTGCTGGAGAAACATTTATATTGGTCAAAACTTCAACAAGATGTCAGCAAGTATATGCTAAGAACCAAATATCAATATAGCATAGAAAAACCTCAGAATAAGTACTCAATGCCTTGAAAAAGAGATAATTTCAGATAATACGACTCTTCAAGGGGGAAACCTCCTTTTACCCAACATAAATGTTCAAGTACAAGATGATTCCAAATGAAAATGTCTCCTTGGTATATATAGGAGACTAGGAGGTATAATTACAACTAATGGAATAAATCCGACATAACTAAAATAACATTACTAATGTAATATGCCTCAATTAAGGGGTAATGAGGCAATATTAGGGCTTAGCATGCCCCTCCCCTTGAGACAAGTGTTGTTCGCAATGCTTGAGTAACTCTGGATGCTTCTGTATAAAAGACTCATCTTCCCAAGTGGAATATTCAGCTGGTTGTTTCCTCCATTTAATGAGATACTCTGAAATGAATCTATTCCTCACCTGGAGAATTCTTGTGTCAATGATTGCTTCAAGATCCAATATGATTTTTCCTTCCTCATCAAGTTCTGGAAATATAGTTTGAACTAGGATCTTGTCTCCTATAACCTTCTTTAAGCATGAAACATGGAAAACTGTGTGTACTCGTGAATATGTAGGCAACTCCAATTTGTATGCCATAGTAACAATCTTTTGCAACACCTTATAAGGGCCATAGTACTTTGGTGATAATTTGTTATCCTTCTTGGCTTGCTTGAGGGACATCTGTTTGTATGGTTGTAGTCTTAAAAACACCCAATCCCCTACTTCAAAACTTATTTCACTACGATGTTGATCTGCT
>JASDQU010586406.1:26378-36441 GCA_032191745.1 Picea mariana | reverse complement strand
CTATGTAGAATAATTTCTTCTCACCACACTTATGTCCCTTACTATACTTGCTGTCACAATTAAAGCATACACCTTTTTCTTTTCTTTCCTCCAATTGTTGAGGTGTCAACCTTGTAGGTTGAGGTGTTTTAGAAGAAGGAGCATTATTCTCTCTATAGTTGTTAGGATTGGTCCTTCTAGTAGACATAGCCATATTTTTACTTTCAACATTTCTTGCCACTCTAAATGCATTCTCCAATGATTTTGGTTCCCAAAGGAGAACCTCATGTTGAATGTTATCTCTTAATGTTACTATGAATACATAAATCAAGTTCTCATCTAGAATATCTATTACCTTTATATTCAATCTTTGGAAGTTCTCAATGTGCTATGTAACTGAACCCTTTTGCTTGAGATTTATCAATTGGCTAAAGAAGGTATTGCTCCTTGTATCCTCATAGTGTGCTATAATTTCTTCCATGAAAATTGTCCAAGTGACAAGTGATTTGCGAGAAAAAATCCATCTATACCATACAAATTGATTTGTTTCTAAATATAAAGAAGCAATTTGTACCTTTTGTGTATGTGGCACATTATGTAGATCAAGGAATTGCTCCATCTGAAGTATCCATGTGATAGGGTCCTTGCCATCAAACTTCCTCATATTGATCTTAGGAACGTGGTTGGTCTTCAACCCAAGGTTAGAGTTTCTCCATTCTTGATTCACCTTCCTTGTTTCCTCATCATGAATTTCATGGGATGCATTTTCACTTTCAAGTGTCCTCTCTGTTATGAAAATTTTCAATACTTCCATGATCTCCCCTTTTAAAGTGTCCATCTTAGTATTTATTGTCTCAAACTTAGCTTCTGTTGAATCCATCATCTCTTGTATTTCATCTTTTGTTACTGTCTTCTTTTGTAAATCATTTATGTCCCTACACATTTCTTCACCTTCATCAAGAGTCCAAGTAGGATTTTTTGGAGGCTTATTTGGTGTAGAAGTTCCCTTTTTGGGTGGCATGTTGGCCAAGTATCACTTATGAACCTTGATTTTGAGGTGGTTCTACCAGAAAATCTTTCTTCTGTTGTATCTCCCAAGTTTTGTCCCTTCTGGGTATGAAAATTTCTTTTTTGTATTTCTCTGATATTTCTTCTCTGCAATGCCATAGGTCTGATCAAAATTGGATGTGCCAAGTGGAATTTACAGTAACTTCCCCACAACTTGCTGGTTTTTGTCCTTTCTAGGAGATATCACTTGTATAGCATGCCTAGCAAAAAATAATTGATATAAAATTCTGAAAATCGTACCAGAAATACTGCAGACTGTCCATTATCCAATGAAACTAGTCTCACTCAATTTGGATACTCTAGGAAGAAGTTATGATTGTTTTACATGGAACACCTTCTTGAGACTAGTCAATAGGACTAGTCAGATACCCTGTATTCCACAGTGTTTATCTACAAATGTAAGATGACACAGAATCTAAAATTTTTACCAAAGCTACCGTACTAATTTCTATGAATATCCTCTATATTGTAGGGTTTGAAACATTACATAAAAAATTTTATAGCGAAAATTCCGCAATGACTCAGTTCAGGATGATTCCAAAACCCTATCTTGTACAGGGTATATCTCTGAAAGTATAAGGCCTCAGGAACTGAAATTTTAACCCAACGTACCTTGATCCGTCTACTAAATATCCTCCAATCAGTTCCTTCTGAAACATTTTAGAAAACAATTTATAGAAAAAATTCCAAGGTGTCTCACATGCAGCAGTGAAACCCCAAGACCTTGAGCTATGAAACCATATGTTAAGAACCAAAAATCAATATGGCATAGAAAAACCTCAGAATAAGTACTCAACACCTTGAAAAAGAGATAATTTCAGATAATAAGCCTCTTCGAGGGGGAAACCTCCTTTTAACCCACATAAATGTTCAAGTACAAGATGATTCCAAATGAAATTGTCTCCTTGGTATATATAGGAGACTAGGACGTATAATTACATGTCTTGGAATCCATATCGATGGAATACATGTCAGGAATTCCGTCAACCAAGAAGGGGAATGACTGTGTTTTTGTGGTGGTTGATTGTTTTTCTAAAATGGTTATTTTGGCTTCTTGCTAGAAGAGCATCACAACAGAGGCCACTGCCAAGATCTTCTTCGAACGAGTGTGGGTACATTTTCAGATGCCACAAAGCATCATCTCATATCAATATAGTTGGTTCCTTAGCACATTCTAGTCAAGCCTCTGGTCACTATTGTACACCAAACTCACCAAATCCACTTCTTTCCACCACCAAACGGATGGAAAAACCGAGGTAATCAATGAGATGATCGTGCATATCCTACACATGTACAATTCCAAGCATCACCAGTCATGGGATGAGAGTATTCCCTATGTTCAACACAACTACAATAGAGTCATACATATCTCAACCAGACATATTCCCTTTCAAGTGGGGTTGGAATTTCAACCATTGGGTCCCATGGACATTGAACTACCCCTTGCGGCCACCCAGGAAGACTTCTCTCATGCTCAAACTAAAGCTGACAACTCTACCTAGTTCATTGAGAGGATCAGTCACATGCACCAACATGTTTAGGATATTTTGTAGAAGTGAAATTTCAAGTATAGGAATCTCTATGATAAACACTAAGTGCCACACAAGGTTTAGGTGGGAGATAAAATTTTGTTGCATTTTAATAAAAAATGCCTTATAGGACCCGATCATAAGATTTTTCAACTCCTCTATGGACTTTATACCATCACCAAGGATGTGGGTGGAAATGATTTTGAGCTCAACATTCCCCCGTTACTTGGCTTACACCCAATGTTTAGTGTGGACTTCCTTCGGCCATACTTTACACCATTATTGGACACCTCATAGGTAGAAGAACAATTGAGGTCGACATATGTAGCATCCCGGTTTTAACCCTTATTAACTAGAATGTATTATGTAATTGTGACTTACGTTGGTCAGATGGTAAAGTTGAAAAGGGGCCAAAGTGCCTAGGAAATGCAATACTACATATACATTAATAAAAATACACCATTGGCTGCAATATGGAAAAGGAAAAAAGAGATAGGCGGCTATGATTCCACGACAGTGGGGGATTGAGGGACTAATTATTTTATTTAACCATAATGGATTTATGGAGAAAAGTGGTTACATGGGATTCTTGGGGGAGGCCATGTTGTTATTGGTTCTTCTGATTATATAAAACATTCCTTGGGTCTTCTTTGGTTCGCTTATTTTCCCTGGTACGTTTCGTATCCATGGGTTCCTCTTCTTCTTCCTCTTCCTTCACTCAGGATGAATTCGTGTGCTCTCGGTATTAGCATGAATACAAATGGCTTCATGAGTATGGCTTGTGGTGAATTTTATGGGTCATTATTTCCATGGTTTGTTCTTCGCGTAGTTTGTTTTGTTCCCTTGTTCTTCTTTCCTATGCTCGTTCGTATGCTCTTGGGAAGAGCATGGAAATGAATGGCGGGAAGAGGAGAGACATTGATGAATGGTTGTAATAATTATTGATCATTCCAGGAGGGAATGGATTCTTATGTACATGATCTTGATGGAAGTTCAGATAGAACTGTCCACAACTATGAGTCCTGAGAGTCCCAATAGGGAGATTATTAACAAGAAGCACTACAACCTTGGAAGGAGATGGACATCCTAAGGGAATGCATGGCACATAAGGGGGTCCATTCTCTTGAGGTTGTGTAGTATGGGTAGAAGAGAGCTAGTCTACTTTAGATTGTTGTGAGTTCTGAAAGGCCTGTGATATCTTGAGTGTTGAGAGGCATGTTAGTTACGAGATTAATGGCAGTTCAGATAGAATTGTCCACAACTAAGAAATCTTGGAGTTCCAATAGGGATATTTCTTGACTAGTAGCAGTGGAGCTCTGAAGATAAATGGGAAAGTCTAAGGGACTGCATTGCAGAGAAGGGTGTTTGTTTATTTTTTTGATGTAGGATGATGGGGAAAGAAATCTAGAAATTCAGGGTTTGCTATGACGTTGGGAAACTCGACAGCTACTTAGCCAATTGTTGTCTATTTAGACTTGGCCTAGGACCTGTACTGGTGGATTCATAGCCCTGGATTTTGGGTGATCTATTGTTGAGAGTAAAAGAACAACAATGTTTATGGTTGGGAGGAATGTCCTTGGTATGTAGGTAGTTGGTGAATGTTTACTTGCAAAGATAAGTGCTCTTTGTTTTTTCTATGTAATGTTTATTTTCTCTGTGTATTTAATTATCTCTGAGATATGTATTTTTAATGTGCCTGTCTGTTGGTTATTTATTATGCATGGGACATTATTTAATTCTTTTTGTTGTAGCAAGGATCTTGATTAATGCATGTGATTTTCATTCCTCCAACATTGATGAACAATCATTTGATTTCAAGATAAGATCAAAGAACTAAGTCTTGGGATTGTAGCATGCCTTGCTTGCTAGTGTTTGGTTGTGGTGTAGCCTTCTTAAGTGGCATAGCCTAGGCCTGTGAGTGGTTGGGTATGTTACAACATATCTCAACTCTAACTGCATGGAAAAAACATCCAATGATAATATCATAGACACATAGGTCAAGGGAACTTGTAAAAAAAAGTTTCAGCTTTATAATGTTGTCAAAGCAGGGATGCTCCTACACCAAGGAAAGTGTCTCACCCAAGGCCAAATTTAGAAGAAATTTCTTCATCTCATGGAGGAACTCAATGCAATGGATACCATCACTTCCTAATGGGGAAGAATTGATCCAGGTGGATATCAGTGGCCACCCACGTATACCAATTGGCTCACTTATAGATTTCATCTTGGCAGTTTCAGATTTCATCTGGCATTTTTTTTGTAGTTTTTCATGTTCTAAACTTTTAGGGCCATTTGAGGCCCTAAACAACTTTATTTTTGGCCCACCATAGTCACACTATAGAAAACATTAGATTGTGACAACATACTATGTATTCCTTGGATATACCTTTCCAACGGGATATCGAGCACCTAAAATGAATATTCTATGCAAAAGTTGCAAGCCCGGGAAGTTGATATACCAACTTACCCCAACAGGGCCCACATGACTTTTGGCGTGTTCTCTCCTAGGGTTATTTTTTTCGATGTATATGGTTTTCGCATTCACGTTTGATGTAAAAATTCATTTGGATCCTCATTGTACTCATCTTCTTGTGAATGAACACAATTGTCACATCTCTTCTTAGAGATAAGCCACCACCATTATAGCAAGATTATTTTAGTCTACATTTTACAGTTTCAATATATTTCTTTATTGAATATAAGCCAAGGTTTATTGTCTCTTTGTTATTTTTCATTCTATCTCTATGTCAATAACATAGATATTTATTCATTTTTTTCTTCTCATAAAATTCAGATCAATAGACATCCAAAAACCTAACCCTATGAGATGAAGTGTCAAAAGTCATGTGGGCCCTGATGGGATAAGTTTTTACATCAACTTATGGGCTCATAAATTTTTCATAAGATCTTTTTTTTATGCACACGATATCCAATTGGAAATGTCTATTCAAGGACCACACATTTTTTCATCACACTCTGACTTTGTCTACAATGTGACTATCGAAGGCCCAAAAATTGTTTTTTAGGGCCTCAAAATGGCCCCGAACGTTTAGCACTCAGAAAGATAGAAAACAACTGGAAATATTAAATTGTATGTGGTCCAGTTAGAAGAGGTGGATGTCTACCTATATCTACCTAGATCAGGGTAGTTACAAGCTTACTCTAACTATCGACACTGCCATGAAGCATAGGAACACACCATATATCATAAACTCATCATGATGGATTTTCCTCATATGAATCAAAAGGCATAGGAAAACTCCCTATATCCACATACGGGAGAGGAAGGAATTTATTAAAACAAGTTCCAAATCAAGGGGATGTTACTTGGAGGATCAAGGAAAAAAAGGAAGCTTGCAAATTCATCATCATAATCTTGCACCTAGGTTCTCCCCCTCATCCATTCCCTCAAAAAATCATTTATACCATTGTGAAGGGTTTGAGGTGGTTTAATTTTGTTGTTTACAGGCCAATGAGAGTTGGTAACAAGAACAACCGAAAAACCCACCCGAAAATGTGGAATATTTTATTTTTCATATTTTTTAGGGCATCTGCGAGATGCAAACTAGCAAGGTGCACAAATTCGCGGGTTTCACATAGGTGACCCATGGATGGAAACAAAAATGTTGTTTATTAGATGCATTTTATAAAGGAGGATGGTATTTAAGTTTGAAAACTAGGGGAAAGGGCCAGGTCATCTCACAAATGAAATTGATGTGGAAATTTGTGGTATAACAAGAGCATAGCTATTAATAGATACCTATTGTATAGGAACAAGTCAAACAACATGGAAGGAAAGATGATTCCTAAAATTTACTTAAACTCCATACAAAACTACCTTTGGCTCAAGCAAGGATGGCATAAGGATGTATAGTATTGGCTAAACTATTGGGTAATGAAGGAAGAGATTGTATTGCAAATAAAGGATAATATTAAAATTATTATTCCATAAACATTTAAGGAAAAAATGTAGTGCGACAAACATTAAGAGGGAAAAATAAATATAACATAATATATGGAGGTAATAAACCCTTATCTATAAGATAAAAAATATCTCTTTATTTATACAACTGTAAAGAAAAAATAAACATTCCTAAAATAATAAAAATTATGGTGAGCTCCATAGTGAAACGAGGATTCCATCAATTCACAAAATGATGTTGGATGAAAGAGTCTATAACCTTTTTTACATTAATAGGGTTGAATATGAAAATTATTTTCTCTTAGAAATGTGACACTAACAGGGTTGAAGATGAAAATCACATTCTCTTACAATGTCTAGCATATTCCTAGACTATATCTCAATGTCAAATTATTTTTGACACCATGTTTTTTTATCACAAAAATAAAATTCTAAATAATTCCAAGTAATAGCTTACCTTCTTAAGGTGCAATGACTAATTTGGTCCGGTCTTAGTGGATGCTAATTATCATCATTAGTTCTAGTTGGGATTGTGATGAATATTGATTCTAAGATAGTTGTATGATGCCACTTCATCCAAGTTGTTGCGGTCATACATGAAATTAGGGAAAGTGATAATTTTGGATTTAATTATCACAACCTTAATTTTGTCAGTGCTTTCAGTCATACATGTACTACAATAGAAAACCTTAATAATTTTTAGTTTCTTATTGAGATTATAGGGACTCCTCACTAGAAGAAGAATATCATCAATATAAGGAAGGAAGACAATGACTATGCCAATTGATATCATATGGAATCCACACCATAAGAATAATATCATCAATCTACAAAAGGATGATGATGACTATGATATCCAGAGTTAGGGAAACACAACCTACATCTTCCAAACAACCATATAACTTGTCAATTTATACACCAAAAAGGGAAGGAGAGAAGGGGAATCCCTTATTATATCCTATAATATATTTAATTTATTCTAGCATTCCCATAGTATTTCTAAACAT
The DNA here is from genome assembly GCA_032191745.1 of Picea mariana. Taxonomy (NCBI): domain Eukaryota; kingdom Viridiplantae; phylum Streptophyta; class Pinopsida; order Pinales; family Pinaceae; genus Picea; species Picea mariana. The sequence goes on along the minus strand of JASDQU010586406.1, from coordinate 28,936 downwards.
GTAAATAATGTTATCATACAACATTACCGTAGTATATTTTAGCTCGAATTGAATTTATAGCTCCTCTAGCCTAATTCAATGGTTAGTTATGGGAATTGTGTCAATTTGTTTCTAATGGGTATTGTCAAAAACAAGATCGAAGTAATGACACTAAAATCGTTTAACCATGTCAAAAGATGAATCGGTTCATCTGTATGAGGGATGTATTTACAGAGGTGGTTGTATATATGAATTTTGAGGTGTTATTCATCTATGATTTTATAGAAGTCTAAGTGAATTATTCCAAATAATTATAGTAAGAACATCGAGACTCTTTGAGGTATGAAAATGTTATAAAAAAAACAAATCTTAATAAAATTTTGGTACGATAATAGCCAACATATAAGTTCATAAACAATACTATGGAGCCAAAACCATGTGAGAATAACCATAAAAATCCTCAACATTAAACCAAAATAAAATAAACTGTGAGTAAATATATTAATCAACGAAATGTAGTATGAATAAACTCGAGGTTAAAGTATATATATAATTTTGTGAACACTGAGTGAGTTCTGGATGAATTCATACTAAGACAACTAGTAATTAGTTAAAAAAAATAAGACTCACACAACATAATTGTCACTGGGACATCCAACACTTAACAAGGATTCGAACTATAAGACTCGAACTCAAATTTTTACAATTGGTGAGGAAGTAAAAACTAGCAGAGAAGAAGTAAATTCCAACCTTGTCTATGAAAGAATAACATTGACATGTAAAGGGATTTTTCATGAAAATGATCTAAAGAATAATTTATTACCTCGTTTAGCATCCTGAGGAGTGGGTAGTAAACCTGGAATGTTGAGAAATCCTAGGATTTCCATGTAAATGATACATTTTTTCTCTATTGAATTTCTAACAACTAAATATTATCACTAATAAAATTTACAGTAGTCAAAATATTGAGTAAGTTTGATGCTCAGTCACCAGTAATTGAGTTAATACTCCGGAAGAAGTGAACAAGGGTAGATCACTCTCGGAAGAGGAGGGAAGATTGGTACATTGGTGAGCCAAGGTGAAAATCAGATGAAGTCCAAAGAAAGTTTCACCAAAACCAATCCGACTTTCACTACAATACTCAGGACGTGGGGTGAACGTGCCACAACATGTGATGGAGAGTGCATGGCCTATCGATAGTGGATTGTAAGGATCAGGCCATAACCCTCTAAATGATGAGAGAGACGTGTCGAATTTGATTGTCTACTTCAAACTTTAATCACAAGTTTGAGTAATAAAAGATATGACTTTATGATAGGAGTGGTTTAACAGTTACACAGTACCAATTACGGCGATAAGATATTGCGCCAAGTAAGAAATAATATATGTCTTAGTCATATATATGTATATACATTGAAAGGATAGAGGTTCATCAACAGGGATGGACCAAGATCTACTCACTCATGATTGACTCCTTGTTTAGGAATAACCTTTAACTATATTTTACATAGGATATATGAGACATGGTGTAAGCCTTTTATGTAAATAAAAGGTAAAATTTTTAATTGTGTTAGTAAGCAAATACTGTAACATCCCGCTCTAACGCACACTGAGCAAACTTATTATTTGAGGACACTTGCTTGAAAGAGATCCAGATTATTATACTATTGGGCGTTTGATTATGATTATGAGGCATTATGGATATTATGACATGTTATTTTGTTGTTTTGACATAGACAAGTGTTATTGACTGGGTTCTCCTGAGTGTGCAGGACTGTGGACCTTGAGGATGCATGTAGTGACCATGTTAATTTAAGTCTATTAATTTCATAAACTGAAACAGTAACTTCTACTTCATCGCAGAAAACTCAGTAATTTCTTTTAATTCATAATATACGCATGTTAAATTAATCAATGAACAACAATTTCATAACAAAATAAAAATTACTTAACAGAATAATACAAATTTACCTCTTCCTGATGTTAATTTCTCTATTGACCCAGTTGTCCAGCCCGCTGCTTTGCTGCTGCCTGATGCACTGACCAACTCTACCCAAACTGTGTTTCCTCTCTGCCAACTAGGAGCAGCCTGTCCAGCTTCCTAGCTCTAGGATATCGTAAGGCTATCCTGGCCCCCATGCCCGAAACCCCCAACAAACCGGTGCCCCCCCCCGCTCCTAATGATCCTCCCAGACTGTAGAACTTCAACTCAGAACCAGAAAATCCAAGCCCCGAAACCAGAACTCCCCTTCTCCAAAATGCTTCCCCCTCCAATAATGCCCCCCCTTCCTCCTCATAAGACTCCTCCAGTCATATCCCCTCCACCAACTCTCTTCCCACTCATTAATATCTTATCCCTTCATTATTACCTTATCTCTTTATTTAATGTGTTATCCTCTTATTAATATCCTATCCTCATATTTAATGTTGTATCCCCTCCTCAATATGTAAATCATTTAATTAAACAAATTAAAATTATTAACCCTTTTAAATTTATTACCCTGGTCATTCAATGTGATAGGTAATTAATTTAATTAATTAATTAATTAATTAATCATAAGTTATAACAATTAATTAAT
>JASDQU010586406.1:15002-26358 GCA_032191745.1 Picea mariana | reverse complement strand
AATAATAAATAATTGGATAAGGGCCATTAACTATGCATAGGTAAGGAACTAAATGAGGTAAAAGGGAGGTGAAGGAGGGATATGAGGGGAGGAGGTTTATGAAGGCAGGCATTATCATTCTACGGGGAATTTTATTTTGGAGGGTTCTCTTGGATTTGCACAGAGGAGAGTTTGAGTTCTGTAGTAAGGAAGGATTAGTACAGGGGGCACCGATTTTCTAGAGGTTTTGGGCATGGGGGCCAGGATAGCCATTTTGTATTCTGGAGCTAGGTAGTTGTCCTAGTTGGTAGGGTGGAAACTCAGTTTGGGTTGAGTTGGTCCGTGCTTCAAGCTGGGCAAGGCAGCAGCAGGAACAAAAAGACAAGTGGAGGGTTAGCATCAGACCAAGGTATGTTAATTTTACGTATTTGTTTTATGAAATTTAAGGAATATGATGTGTTATGAGGCTTTCCGTAAGCTATTATGTTAGCTCAATAAATTTTATATCTTATGGTGATTAATTTATTTGTGCAATTGAAATGATTTATATGCTAAATTAGAATTAAATTTTGTATTTTTTTTTACGGCTACTACAAGTGCTCTTTGTGTTATCTATGTAATGTTTATTTTCTCTGTGTATTTAATTATCTCTGAGATATGTGTTTTTAATGTGCCTATCTATTGGTTATTTACCGTGCATAGGACATTATTTCATTTTTTTTGTTGTAACACGGATATTGATTAATGCATGTGATTTTCATTCCTCCAACATTGATGAACAATCATTTGATTTCAAGATAAGATCAGAGAACTAAGTCTTGGGACTGTAGCGTGCCTTGCTTGATGGTGGCTGGTTGTGGTGTAGCCTTCTTAAGTGGTGTAGCCCATGCCTGTGAGTGGTTGGGTATGTTACAACATATCTCAACTCTGACTGCATGGAAAAAACATCAAATGATCATATCATAGACACATAGTTCAAGGGAACTTGTAAACAAAAGTTTCAACTTTATCATTTTGTCAAAGAAGGGACGCTCCTACACCAAGGAAATTGTCTCACCCAAGGCCAAATTCAGGAGAAATTTCTTAATGGATACCATCAATTCCTAATGGGGGAGGATTGATCCAGGTGGATATCAGTGGCCACCCACGTATTCCAATTGGCTCACTTATAGATGTCATCTTGGTAGTTTCAGATTTCATTTGGCATTTTTTTTGTAGTTTTTCATGTCCTAAACTTTTACGTCCATTTGAGGCCCTAAACAACTTTTTTTTGGCCCACCATAGTCACACTATAGAAAATGTTAGATTGTGACAACATACTATGTAATCCTTGGATATACCTTTCCAATGGGATATCGAGCACCTAAAACGGATATTTTATGCAAAAGTTGCAAGCTCGGGAAGTTGATATACCAACTTACCCCAACAAGGCCCACATGACTTTTGGAGTGTGCTTTCCTAGGGTTAGGTTTTTCGATGTATATCATTTTGGAATTCATGTTTGATGTAAAAATTTATTTTGAGCCTCATTGTACTCATGTTCTTGTGAATGAACGCAACCGTCACATCTCTTCTCAGAGATAAGCCACCACCATTATAGCAAGATTATTTCAGTCTACATTTTACAGTTTCAACATATTTATTTATTGAATAGAAGCCAAGTTTATTGTCTCTTTGTTATTGTTCATTGTATCTCTATCTTAATAATATATATATCAATTCATTTTTTTCTTCTCATAAAATTCAGATCAATAGACATCCAAAAACCTAACCCTATGAGATGAAGTGCCAAAAGTCATGTGGGTCCTGATGGGATAAGTTTTTACATCAACTTATGGGCTCATAAATTTTTCATAAGATCTTTGTTTTATGCGCACGATATCCAATTGGAAATGTCTATTCAATGACTACACATTTTTTCATCAGACTATGACTTTGTCTACAATGTGACTATGGAAAGCCTAAAAATTGTTTTTTAGGGCCTCAAAACAGCCCCGAACGTTTAGCACTCAGAAATATAGAAAAAAAATGCCAATATTAAATTGTATGTGGTCCAGTTAGAAGAGGTGGATGTCCACCTATATCTACCTAGATCGGGGTAGTTACAAGCTTACTCTAACTATTGAGACTGCCATGAAGCATAGGAACACACCATATATCATAAAATCATCATGATGGCTCTTCCTCATATGAATCAAAAGGAATAGGAAAACTCCCTATAGACACATATGGGAGAGGAAGGAATTTATTAAAACAAGTTCCAAATCAAGGGGATGTTACTTGGAGGATCAAGGAAAAAAAGGAAGCTTGCAAATTCATCATTATAATCTTGCACCTAGGTTTTCCCCCTCATCCATTCCCTCAAAACATCCTTTATACCATTGTGAAGGGTTTGAGGCAGCTGAATTTCGTTTTTTACAAGACAATGAGATTTGGGAATGAGAACAACCGAAAAACCCACCCGAAAATGTGGAATATTTTATTTTTTATATTTTTTAGGGCATCCGCGAGATGCAAACTAGCAAGGCGCACACTTTGTGGGTTGCACATAGGTGACACGTGGATGGAAACAAAAATGTTGTTTATTAGATGCATTTTATAAAGGAGGATGGTATTTAAGTTTGAAAACTAGGGAAAAGGGCCAGGTCATCTCACAAATGCAATTGATGTGGAAATTTGTGGTATAATAAGAGCATAGCTATTAACAAATACCTATTGTATAGGAACAAGTCAAACAACATGGAAGGAAAGACGATTCCTAAAATTTACTTAAATTCCATACAAAACCACCTTTGGCTCAAGCAAGGATGGCATAAGGATGTCTATTATTGGCTAAACCATTGGGTAATGAAGGAAGAGATTGTATTGCAGATAAAGGATAATATTAAAATTATTATTCCATAAAAATTTAAGGAAAAAATGTAGTGCGACAAAGATTAAGAGGGAAAATTAAATATAACATAATATATGGAGGTAATAAACCCTTATGTGTAAGATAAAAAATATCTCTCTATTTTTACAACTGTAAAGAAAATATAAACATTCCTAAAATAATAAAAGTTATTGTGAGATCCATAGTGAAACGAGGATTCCATCAATTCACAAAATGATGTTGGATGAAAGAGTATATAACCTTTTTTACATTAATAGTGTTGAATATGAAAATCATTTTCTCTTAGAAATGTGACACTAACAGGGTTGAAGATGAAAATCACATTCTCTTAGAATGTCTAGCATATTCCTAGACTATATCTCAATTTCAAAATATTTTTGACACCATGTTTTTTTATCACAAAAATAAAATTCTAAATAATTCCAAGTAATAGCTTACCTTCTTAAGGTGCGATGACTAATTTGGTCTGGTCTTAGTGGATGTTAATTATCATCATCAGTTCTAGTTCGTATTGTGATGAAGATTGATTCTAAGATAGTTGTATGATGCCACTTCGTCCAAGTTGTTGCGGTCATACATGAAATTAGGGAAAGAGATCATTTTGTATTTAATTATCACAACCTTAATTTTGCCAGTGCTTTCAGTCATACATGTACTACAATAGAAAAGATTAATAATTTTTAGTTTCTTATTGAGATTATAGGGACTCCTCACTAGAAGAATAATATCATCAATATAAGGAAGGAAGACGATGACTATGCCAATTGATATCATATGGAATCCACACCATAAGAACAATATCATCAATCTACAGAAGGATGATGATGACTATGATATCCAGATTTAGGGAAACACAACCTACATCTTCCAAACAACCATCTAACTTGTCAATTTATACACCAAATAGGGAAGGAGAGAAGGGGAATCGCTTATTATATCCTATAATATAATTAATTTATTCTAACATTCCCCTAGTATTTCTAAACATGGAAATAACATTATCATACAACCTTATCATAGTATCTTTTAGGTCGAGTTGAATTTATAGCTCCTCTAGCCTATTTCAATGGTTAGTTATGGGAATTGTGTCAATTTGTTTCTAATGGGTATTGTCAAAAACAAGATCGAAGTAATGACACTAAAATTGTTTAACCATGTCAAAGGATGAATCGGTTCATCTATATCAGGGATGTATTTACAGAGGTGGTTGTATATATGACTTCTGAGGTGTTATTCATCTATGATTTTATCGAAGTCTAAGGGAATTATTCCAAATAATTATAGTAAAAACATCGAGACTCTTTGAGCTCTGAAAATGTTATAAAAAAACAAATCTTAATAAAATTTTGGTACGATAATAGCCAACATATCAGGTCATAAACAATACTGTGGAGCCAAAACCATGTGAGAATAACCATAAACATCCTCAACATTAAACCAAAATAAAATAAACTGAGTAAACATATTAATCAATGAGATGTGGTATGAATAAACCTGAGGTAAAAGTATATATATAATTTTATGAACAATGAGTGAGTTCTGGATGGATTAGTTAAAAAATTACTGAGACAAGTAGTAATTAGTTAAAAAAAATAAGACTCATACAACATAACTGTCACTGGGACATCTAGCACTTAACAAGGATTTGAACTATAAGACTCGAACTCGAATTTTTACAACTGGTGAGGAAGTAAAAACTAACAGAGAAGAAGTAAATTCCAACCTTGTCTATGAAAGAATAACATTGACCTGAAAAGGGATTTTTCATGAAAATGACCTAAACAATAATTTCTTACCTCGTTTAGCATTCTGAAGAGTGGGGAGTAAACCTAGAACGTTGAGAAATCCTAGGATTTCCATGTAAATGATACATTTTTCTCTATTGAATTTCTAACAACTAAATATTATCACTAATAAAATTTACAATAGTCAAAAGCTTGAGTAAGTTTGATGCTCGGTCACTGGTAAATGAGTTAATACTTCAAAAGAAGTGAACAAGGGTATATCACTCTCGGAAGAGGAGGGAAGATTGGTACATTGATGAGCCAGGGTGAAAATCAGATGAATTCCAAAGAAAGCTTCACCAAAACCAATCCGACTTTCACTAAAATACTCAGGACATGGGGTGAACATGCCACAACATGTGATGGAGAGTGTGTGGCCTATCGATAGTGTATTGTAAGGATTAGACCATAACAATCTGTATGATGAGAGAGACGTGTCAAATTCAATTGTCTACTTCAAAATTTAATCACAAGTTCGAGTAATAAAAGTTATGACTTTATGATAGGAGTGGTTTAACAGTTACATAGTACAAATTACAGTGATAAGATATTGTGCCAAGTAAGAAATAATATATTTCTTCGTCATATATATGCATATACATTGAATGGATAGAGGTTCATCAATAGGGATGGACCAAGATCGACTCATTCATGATTGACTCCTTGTTTAGGAATAACCTTTAACTATATTTTACATAGGATATATGAGACATGGTGTAAGCCTTTTATGTAAATAAAAGGTAAAAATTTTAATTGTGTTAGTAAGAAAATACTGTAACATCCCACTCTTGTGCACACTGAGCCAACTTATTATTTGAGGACACTTGCTTGAAAGTGATCCAAATTATTATACTATTAGGCGTCTGATTATGACTATGAGGCATTATGGATATGATGGCATGTTATTTTGTTGTTTTGACATAGACAGGTGTTATTGACTGGGTTCTCCTGAGTGTGAAAGAATGTGGACCTCGAGGATGCAGAGGCATTGACGAAACCCCTTGGAATCTAGATCGTGTCAGGGAGTGGACTATTGGGTTTTTATTATTTTTGATATGACATATGCACATATGATTAGATGTTATGATGATTGATTTTATTTCTAACATGATTCATTGATGATCTAGGCTGACGATATCTTACCAACCAGACTTACATGTGGAGTAGAGGGGTCACACACGACAACCGGAGACGTTGAGGGAGAGTTGTGGAAAACAACCCTGCCACATCGTACTAGCACTCCCGTTGTGGCTCAAACTATAGGTTAATGATTACCTAGTTCAAGAAGGCCCACAATTTCGTGAGGCCAGACTGCGATAGTCGCTCATGATGATTCTAAGGGGTGCACAATAAGACATGGGCCTTATTCCTTAGAGGCCCTTAGTCTCCCACAAGATCACCTGGTAGAGTATTGACTCCAGGGGTTTTTGATGTCTATCTAGTCAGTCAATAGGTGTCTAGCACCCTTGGAGCACGTATTACATTATGAAAGACATGTCGTGCAAGAAAAATGGAAAGAGGTGAGTGGCACCCTTGGAGCATGTAGTGTGTCCTGAATGACATGTCGCGCAAGAGAAATAGAATGAGGTGAGTGGCACCCTTGAAGCACCTAGTGCGTCCTCAAGGGCACATCGCATTGTTAACTAATAAGTGAATAAACCCAGATGGCCTTAAAACGATGGTGTGACAAGAAATATTTAAAAACAATCTCCGTAATAAAAATGCNGCCCAACCTAGGAAAATAAAATCTAGGTCTAAGTGATACTTGTGGTAAAAAAAAAAAAATTTAAATTAAAATAATAATAATAATAATAATTAAACATGTGACAAGAAGGGGGTAAGAAATTCAATTAATTTATTAAAATAAAATTACTTTGGGGGATTAAATTTTCAAAAAGGGGAAATGATTGTTTGTTACTTATGCTAATTAAAAAGAAGAAGGGGGAAAAGGTAATTTTCTACACTTGCTAATTTGAGTTTTAGATAAAAAGGGAAAAGATGGAAATTTAAAATAATTAGAAAACTAAGCGAAAAGGGGAAAACATAAAGAAAAAGGGAAACATAAGGAAAAAACAGAATGACTAACTTAGGAAGGAATCTTGCCTTTAAGAACTTTCTAAATTGAACACAACTAGGAATTTAGTAAGGGATTAAGTCATTAAAATGTGTAAGGGAATATGGAGACACCTAGCAGGGATTCTAGAAGTGATTTTAGGCGGGTGAGGGAAATAGGAGTAATTAAATAATTAATGAAATCAATTTCTTGTGCAACTAAGGGAATGGGTGTCATGTGTACAGGGGAGGTTTTTATGAATTAAATTTTTGAAAAATAAATTAAATGCGAATTTGGGAAAGAAATCACTTAGAAATCATGTATAAAGGAGGGAGGAGGAGGAGTATGGATATCTTATTTTATGTGTAACATTATGCTGCAGAATTTTTGACTTGACTGTCATATCTTGTGGGATTTGGGATACCCAACTCGGTGATGAGTGGTAGCTCAGCCTTGTGAGGCAAGCTAGGAGCTAGTTTTTCTTTGGTTTAGTGTGTTTGGCCCCTTTATAGCTCAGGGGGGATCAGGGGGAAGAAGATTACCCCTAGAATTGGCTAGGATATATTGGTTAAGTCACAACAGTCAGCAAACGAGAGAGGGATAGAGCGCGCGGGACAACGACTCAGATCTGTCACCTTGGGCTACAATACACATGCTTTTATTTTGAATGGAAGATTTATATTGACCTTGCGTTTTCATTTCTGTACTTTTAATTGCGTAAAGAAAATGTTTTACTTAGAATTTTTAATCAAGAACTTAAATTCACCATAGCTTTATGCTTGTTTCTTGAATTGATTCGCTTGGCAATAAATACATGACTGCTATGATTGTTTTGTCTATTTTAACTATTATTATGAAGAGATTGTGCTTTCTCTTTCGTCCTCATCTCTAGATCATCAGTCCACACCTGAGCAGTCAGCCAGGAGCTGGATCGATGGTCATTACTTCAGTGTTAATAGACATATAGATCCTAATGCCCTAATTTTCTGTGCGTGAATGATGAGCAAAAGATATTGTTTCCCAGCTATCTACTGATGTTGATTGTTCTTATTTAAGTGATTGTCTTGCGTGTTTTTGCGATTCATTACCTCTGTGATTGTTTTTCCCTTCCCGCAACGAACCATTTTTGATCCTCTACGTTTGATCTCTGCATTTTGATGCATTCCCGACGAAGTAACTCTGCGTTTTTAATACCCTTCTTGGCAATTATTTAAGTCTGTGTTTTTAATGCATTTCCTAGAGAAGTAACTCCATGTTTTTACTACCCTTCTTGGAAATTTAAGTTTGCATTATTAATGCATTTCCTGGTGAATTATCTATGTGTTTTCAATACATTTCTTGGTAATTTAAGTTTGCATTTGATACATTTCCTAGCGAATATACTGTGTGTTGTTTTTGTATACCTCTGGTATGCCATTTAACTCCGTGATTTATTACTTTTGACGACAAATTTTTACTGTAACAACCCCGGTTAAATAGTTGCATAGGGTTTATTAAGTATAGTTAATTAATTAATTAACTGTCTTACTGTGTATTAATTAAGTAATGATTAACTATTAATAATATTATTTATTTATTTATTTATTGTTTATTAAATGTCGATTAATTAATTAAATGATTACTTAACACATTCAAAGATTTGGGTAATGAATTAAATGGCTGAATAACTTTAAATTATTTACAATAAGACTTTACATATGCAAGGGGGGAATGAAGCATGGGGTGGAAGGATAAGGTAATAAAGGAATCAAATAAGGTAATAACGGGGAGAATAAGGTAATTAATGGAGGATAGGGAGTCAGTGAATGGGGGAAGATATGACTGGGAAGAGTCGGACAGGAGATGAATATGAAAAATTGGGAGGCGAGGACTGTATTTTTGGGTTGTTGGATATTTTTCTGGTTTTGGGGTAGTCTGGTTTTGGAGTGTTGGTGAACCATTGTAGGGGGCACCGGGTTGCTGGGGGTTTTGGGCTCAGGGGCTAGGAATCCTCACAGAATCCTAGAGGTAGGGAGTTAGACAGGATACTCCTAGCTGGTAGGGAGGAAAACTCAGTTTTGGGCATAGTTTTAGCTTGGACAGAGTTTCAGCTTGGGCTTGGACAAATAGAGTTGGGAAACAAGTCACTTGACATGTATTTTTCTTCGTTATTATGGCATGTTTAGGATTGTATGATGTTTCAATATATTATTTATGCTGTGTATCTTATTCAATATATCATTTATATCATGCTGCCCAAAGGGAATTTTGTTGAGTCATAAACTGTAAACTGTTATTTTGTTGATGATATTCTGCTGAACAAATTATAATAGAAATGTTATATTTAATTATTTAAAAAATTCTAGGATCTGTTAGATAGAACCTTACACTTGGTATCAGAGCTCGATTTTAAAACTGAAACCTGGGCTTGACCACCCACATAATTGTACAATCTGTTCTCCCAGACCCCTAATCTACAATCTTATTTACAACCCATAAAACCTATGAATACTACCTAGAAGAAACCTAAGCATTATTACCCATATTTAATGCCTGAGCTTCAACTTCCTCCTCCTTAATCATCAAAGAAGGATTGTGCATAATAGGCCTGAACTTATATCCCGTGAAAATGTAAAATGCGAGAGTTGCACATTCTCTGGTCAAATCAATCTTCCACATATACCTAAAACGATATTCTTGTCATCATAGAAGAAAAAAAGCAAATAATCGAGTAAAGTAGACATAACAGATCACCACAATATAATAGTGCTTGAACAAGGTCAACTTTATTAAAATTCCTACTGCCTTACCATCTGTCTAAGTTTCTTCTTTCAAATACTTGATTGACAAAGCAATAGGAAAAAGAACAACACCACAACAAACAATATAAATAAGAAGAAACAACTGCTTCCATTCAAACCAGTCTTTTGCAGATGGTCCCGACATGCTGAGCATGGATGCAATAATATTAGCAACAACTTGTAGGGGGATGACAAGAATCAACAACCTCTTGTCCTTTTCTTGAAGATAAGGCTTCAATAAGGACCAACCTATTCCAATCAGGACAATTAGAGTAAAAAGCATAATACCCCAGAAGAAATTAAAAATATAAAAAGCAACATCCCAACCATGTACAATCCCTATTCGAACTATCCTTTGCGTCACATATCAAAATAATAGCCTTCAAGAAAACCAATGCACACATTAATACATGGATCATGTGGGTAGAAACCCTATTATTCATACTTACATATGACCAAACCCCAACCAAAGTTGCATAAATCACAAAAAATTGAAAATACAATCTTGGCAACATTTTGACTTGTAGAAAAATAATTTCTACTATTGTATTCCCCCCTATAAATTGTACATTACAACCTTCATAGTGATGGAAATCTAAACTTCAGATATACAATTCAAAAATATCAAAATGTACTAGTTGGAGTCTGAGGGGCGAAATGTCTTGTTAAAATTTGTGTTCTTTTGTATCTCTTCAAATGTGAAGAGAATTGTAATGAGATTGTTGTCAAGAATACATTTAATTTTCTCCTTCTCCAACTGATGCAAAACATGAATCCATGCATCTCTTGTGGTAAAGATAAAAAAAAAAGGCATGCATGAACATGGTCAATTTATTTGTTAACGGTTAGCTTATAGGAGGCCTCTGTTACATACATCTCTAAATAGCCTATTTTAGTGAAGCCGAATTGATGAAAAATGATTATAGTCTGAGCGGATCTTAGAGTACCAAATTTCTCCAAGGGAAGAGGGAATGATGCATCCTAATAATAGAATAAACAAGAAGGTTTGAAAGTATTCCATTCATAAAATACCCTTAAACTTGTCGATTTGGCCCTGTTTTCTTCATGAAAATTTGATCTTGTATTTTGATCCTTTGAATGGAGAATTGTTGGGCGATTCACAAGTTATAGCCCAGTGCACCGAGTGCCAAATCAGAGGGTGGAGCCATGAGGAAGCCCACAAGGGGTGTTTCATTCCACCACGCGTCCAACAGCCATAGAGGACGAGCCCACGAAGGGGCACCGCTGTGCTCAATGCAACACAAATCTCAGCGCCCAAGACCGAACGCCACGACCCAAGGGTAGCCTATAGGCTGTACAAAAAAAAAAACTTAAATAATAATAACACAAAAAAAAACCGAACAAAAAATACCACATGCAACTAGAGAGACAACACACCAAGCGCTAAGGAAGTATCCCATAAGAGGCCAAAAGATCATAATCTACGCATCACAGACAGCCACACAATAATCTCAGCGCCCAAGACCGAACGCCACGACCCAAGGGTAGCCTATAGGCTGTACAAAAAAAAAAACTTAAATAATAATAACACAAAAAAAAACCGAACAAAAAATACCACATGCAACTAGAGAGACAACACACCAAGCGCTAAGGAAGTATCCCATAAGAGGCCAAAAGATCATAATCTACGCATCACAGACAGCCACACAATAAAGATGTGCCACACAAGTCAAAGCCAGCCGCAAAAACAACACACATAATACAAGCTCAGCGCCAAAGCCAATGACCAAGTGCCAAGATAAGCCACCGAGGAACGAGTGAACATGCCACTGTGTTAGATAAGCCCTCCATTTCTGGAACATGAGTTACCAGGGTTGACCTAGCAGGGAGATGGCTATGGCCACCG
>JASDQU010586405.1:2429-26227 GCA_032191745.1 Picea mariana | reverse complement strand
TAATGAAAAAGAGTATTATAAAGTGGAAGGTGAAAAATTATAAAGCATATCAAGGGTCTACTTAAAATATAAAGTGAAGAATAATATATATATATATATATATATATATAATGAAAAAGAGTATTATAAAGTGGAAGGTGAAAAATTATAAAGCATAAGGAATATATCTTACCTTAAAGTGAAGTAAATCATCAAGGGTCTACTCAAAATATAAAGCGAAGAATACATAATTTTCTTATATATAAACTTTTATATATATAAATAAATAAAGAAGAAAGAAATTATAAGGGATTATTAAAAAATAGACAAGTCTAAAATGACGAATGCAAGATTTTCTTATGAAGGATGTTGCATTTCAACTTACGGATTATTTACATTAAAGGAGATTATTCAAGGAAGAGAGGTTAACATCGTTATCAGCATGACCCGGTATAAGAATTCCATTAATATTAATTGGGCAAATCAATTATTTATTTCAGAGCATAACATAAGTAAAAAGACAAATATTTTTTGCAAGAGACAATATGAAATTAAAGACTTGCAAGTAACAATTGATGATTATGAATATATATATCTCAATTCAATGTTACAACTATGTTTCAAGAAGAGATTGACATCATTCTCGAGTTACACTGGTTAACAAAACTAGGTACCTTCATTTTAAACATAGAAAACAAGTTTTTGACTTTTTCCTATAAAAAGAAGATGATGACTCTTCAAGACTGACATCATTCTCGAGTTACACCGGTTAAAAAAACTAGGTACCTTCATTTTAAACATAGAAAAATTTTTTGTGACTTTTCCCTATAAAAAGAAGATGATGACTCTTCAAGACATTACTATGAGGTCAAAATTGATAACACCTTCATCAAAAGACTTTAAAGATATCTCGAAGGTGATCCTTTTAGATAATCATAACTCGATATCAAAGATGCAAAAAGAATATGATGAAGTTATTGCTGATAAAAACCAAGAAATATCTCACTTAAAAAATCATAGTGAAAAACTATTTACTCAAATTAAGAAGTCAAGGGATACAAAACAATGTGTCCAGGAATTGGAGCAAGATAATCAATATCTCAGGAAGAAATTATCAGGAAAGGATGAAGAAGCTTCTCATTTGAAGAACCTTAATCAAAAATTGATTGAACAAATTAAAAAGATGAAAGATGAAAAACTAGAGAATCGAAATATCATAAATAAAGTCGGCAAATCAGAAGATGAAGAAGAAATTTCATGCCTAAGGGTTCATAATCAAAATTTACTAACACAAATTAAAAAGTTGAAGCATGATAAGAATACTTTACAAGAAAATATAGATCGCAACCTATTGTCAAAGGCGAGGGGGCCTGCCATTGAGGCATGCAGGTCCCAAGGTACTAACTGGTTTCTAAGTCTAATTTCTAGATGATGTGCTGAAGTCGACAGGAAGAGAATCATCGAAGGAGGGCCTTGATGTATCCCCCATCAGCAACATGAAACTGACATAGGAAAGTGATGTAAGATGGTGAATCAAATGAGTATGGACTGACATAGGTAATGGAAACCGGTAATACTACAGATGGATGGTTTGAAGTGCAAATTCCCTTGAACATGATGAGGCACGACAACTGAATTGACAGCATTGACTTGATGAGTACCAAAATGTAATGCGATGACAATAATATCACTCTTCGATTGGAAAAAAAGGTATGGCGACACATGGAATTGGTATGACTCGGAGACAAGCAGATTACCTAATTGTAAGATGAGACACAAATAGGTGCCATGTTCAATGGTGAAAAAATCTTCMATAAAGGATTATCAAAAACCTTGAACCACTTCCTTCAATTCTTCCCCCGCCCAGATAGATGAATACCTCTTTTTAATTTAACGAGATCGATGAGGGTAACACATGCTCGATATAACTCACCTTTGGTAAGTTCCTCTTACTTTGTTTAATGAACTGGAATAAGTAAGGATTCGTCCCCATATGGGCCCTTCAATGTGTAGTTTAGCGAGTCCAAAGAAGGAAAACTCGGTGGTTTTTCATGTTTAGAGAGTTTGAAAAGAACTTAAAGGTGACTCCAGGGTTGTCCTTTTTCATAATATTAGTCTCCAAAGTCTGAAAAAGAGATTAAATGCTACTCGGGAGACGCCCTTTCAAAACCTTTTGAACAAGTGTGAAAGGAAGCAAGATCACTTAGCAATCTTTTCATGTTTAGAGATTCTGAAAAGAGCTTAAAGGAGACTCCAAGGGGTTCCTTTTTCGTATATCCTTATGAGTCTGAAAAAGAGATAAAAGTCTACTTGGTTACATTCTCATGTTTTTTCGAGTGTGAGAAAGAACTAAGACCGTGATCGTTAGTGTGACAAGGTTAAACAAAAAAATACTGCTTTGAAACCTACATGTGAAGACAAATCTGCATCCAGGGTATTAGTAATATCTCTTAAAAATATTTTAAAACCCAAAATAAACTATAGATTAGCAAAAATAAACCCTATAATAGTGAAATAGGGAAAAAAATCTTATTTGCCATTTCATTTCTACCAATCTCTCCTAGCATTGGTATTTTCGAATTCAGAGGGATATTTTCAAGATTTTGGCACTGGAGCTATGATTGAGCGTGTTCACATCTATCCAAATCAAGTTGGTCATTAACCCATTCTAATAATTTTCCACTATTTAGATTTGCTTTTTAAGGTAGTTGATTGCCATCGAGGATTTCCCATATGCCGGAGTAGTTTTTTGGGGTAGCCTGGACTTATTAATTCCATAGGGTATAGACTGGGATGTGTCAGGCATGAAACCAAAACCTTGTCATGTGTTTTTTTTTATTTTGAAATTTATATTATTTTTATGTGTACAAAGAGGGGTTTTATCAGATTCATTGTTTCATCATACAAATAGAGGTGCATCATGTCTGACGAAGATACTGGCACTAGGGCGACGTGGAGACGTGCACATAGCCGTAGAGCATGAGGTGGCAGTTGGAGGTTTCTAGGAGGTTGAGAGGAACCTATGAAGTCTTATGATGGGTGTCCCACCTCTCAGGAGGAGACATGTACCCCTACATTTGCAGAGACATACAGTGGGGGTTCCTAAGAGTCTGAACCACTTGCTTCAACGAGTGGCTCGCGAAATGGTGTGTTTTTCGAAGCATAACACGGTGCAGGAGGACTAGGATCCTCTAGATGGTTTTTGTGGTTTTTTCATGATGATATCATGGGCATGAGGGCCCAGATTTTCCCCTTCTATGTACTTTTTGATGTAAACAATTTTTTCTATCACACAATTTATATATATATATATATATATATATATATCCAAAATACAATTTTCTAGCAAATCCGAAGTTGTGTTGAGTTCTCTTGGTATGTGTCTGTATTCTATAAATTCAAACATTATTTCAAGGTGACGAAATCGTAGGTGGAGACACAATAGGGTAGGGTTGTGAATGATGTAGACTCGATTAAGTTGACAAACCATGAGTTGAGAGTCTAGGTTAATGATTATACAAGATATACCTAGGGAGGAGGCCTTGGTTAAAATTCCAATGACAAAGTGATATTCTGCCACGTTATTGGTTGTCGATCCTAGGAAAATGCCTCATGAATTCACCAACTCATCAAAGTGGTAAATGACCCAAGCTGCAAAAGCAATGTTATGGGTGTGTTCACTAGCGCCATCTGCAAAACCGATAAAAATAGGAAAGGGAGATGTCATCTGGGCATACAATCACAAGACAAAGTATAAGTGGCTAAAACAAAATGTGTACACGTAAGAGAAAAAGACACACCAAAACAAAACTATAGAACAATAGTGTACAAAGAACACATGCTAGATGTTCTATGCATAGTAGTTCTTAAGGTAAATCCCATTCTTGGGTTCACCGAGAGAGATTCTGTCGTAGTCAACTAGCTCGTAGGCACGTCTATGCAATATACATTTTACGATGTAGGGTCCATGCCATAGAGGTTGTAACTTTCCTGTCCCTAACTTATCATGAGCCTAGTCATAAACGAGGACTAGGTATCCTTCTATGAAAGTATAAGGGTGGATGGATTTTTCATATTGACTCTTTATCCATTTTTGATACATCTTGTTAACGAGAGTAGCATCGCGACATGTTTCATCCAATCTAGTCAGATATAGGAAACGTTACTCTTCAACAAAGGTGTGAGGCATGAGTTCTACTTTGAGTTTCAATGAAGGAATTTCACACTCTATTTATAATATTTCTTCGACGCCATATACCAACTGGAAAGGAGTGAGTGAATCCAGTTGCAGTTTTCACTGAGGTGCGGTAATCCCAGAGGGAAGAGAAAAGTTGCAAATGCTAAGAAGTTTTGTTTTCCCCCACCATGTGTTGGATCATGGTTTTAAGGACTTTGTTTATAGCTTCAACTTGTCCATTTTATTGATGATAGTAGGGGGAGGAGTTCTCATGGAGAAAACCCAACTTGACATGTAACTCACTCATCATCTAGTTTTGAAAATGTGAACCGTGATCAGTGACAATGGCTTGTGGAACACCAAAGCGAGTGACGATGTGGTTAAAGATAAAGAGAGATGTAGTAAAACCATCATTAAGAAAATTAGGCATAGCCTCAACCCATTTTGTGAAGTAATCAATGACAACGATGATATAACCATGCCCCCCGGCCGAGGCAGGCTTACATTGCATAAAATCAATGCCCCATTTGGAAAAGGGGCTGATGGCAACAATAGGATGCAGTAGAGCGGGGTGGTTGTGTGAGTTTTTATGAAAAACTCGACAGGGTAGGCATCTTTTGATAGCCTCAATACAATATTTGAAGATGGAGGGACAAAAGTAACTAGCACGTAAGATTTTCTGAGTTGTAGCCATCCAAGAAAGGTGATCGCCACATGCTCCAAGGTGACAGTCATTTAGAACATGTTCAACCTCATCATGAGTTAAATAATTTCATAAGATAGTGTCAATACCACGAAAATACAAAGTGTCACTGATGATAAGGTAACGCTTATAAGGGTGATGAATACAATGACATTCTTCATGCGATAGATCGGGCTGAAAACATTGGGTTTGAAGATAAAGAAGAATATCTCCATACCAAGGGTTGGATGTGCTAATGAGGAACAAAGATTCATCGAGGAGAGAATCATTGTGCTCAGTGTCTTCATCATCATGGGGAAGATCACAGATAAGTTCCACAAAAACCAAAGACTTTTTAGTTTTTGATTTGGCAAACTCGAGATCAAATTCCTGAAGAATAATGATCCATTTGGAATATTTCCCCCCAAGGACTTGATGTGTCAAAATATGATACATGGGGTTCGAGTCCGCAATGACCGGAGTAGTGCGTAACAGGATGTAATGGAGAAATCTCTAGATGTCAATCACGGCTGCCAGAGCCAACTTTTCAACATGTGAATATCGAAGCTCGGGACCAGATAGACTCTTTCTCAAATAATAGATCACATGCTCCTCACTGTTAGGGTCCTCTTGAACTAACACCATAGCGATAGTGGAAGTAGAGGCTGCCAAATAAATGATATAGTTTTGTGCATGATTCAGAGGATGCAAAAGAGGTGTATGGGTCAATGCATGCTTAAGATCATCGAAGGATCGTTGAGCAGTGTCATCCGAGATGAAAGCAGTGTCTTTCTGCAACAATCGCATAAATCCTTTAGTAAGCTCAGTGTAATTACATATAAAATAACGAAGAAAGTTTGCTTTCCCTTGCAAAGTTTGTAGTTGGGTCAGATTGTTGGGAGGAGGTAAAGAAATAATAGCTTTAATATTTAAGGGATCCACCCTAATCCCATCTTTGGAGACAACAAAGCCGAGGATTCAACCTGATTCAACAATGAAGATTCATTTGTGGGGGTTCAAATGGATACTGTAGAACCAACATCGAAGAAAAATGGCCTGGAGATGACCAATATGGTCTGATCAACTGGATGAATGGGAAGGTAAATCATCGAGGTAAGGTTCCACAATATGTTTGATATCGTGGAAAGAATATGACATGGCCCATTAGAAAGTGGCAATAACATTTTTGAGACCAAAAGGTAGTTTCCAATAGGTGAATGTTCCCCATTGGCAGATGAAGGTTGTCTTATGTTGATCAGTGGGTAGAATGCCAATCTGGTTATATCCTTAAAATCCATCCATGAAAGATAAAATAACGTTTCCATCACAATTATTAATGATTTGGTCGATGAAGGGTGTGGGGTAATTGTCTTTGGGACAAGCCTTGTTAATATATCTATAATCGATGCAGACACGAATGGTTCCTTGTTTTTTAGCAAGTCAAACAATGTTAGAAACCCATTCTTTCAAGGGGATAGGATAGATAAAGCCATATTTTAACATTTTTTCAAATTCTTCCTTTATGGTCACGGTTTTCTTAGGATGAAACAGGTGAATTTTTTGTCACATAGGTTTAACGCTTGGGTAAGTTTTTATTTCATGCACAACGATCAAAGGGTTGATCCTGGGCATTTCCTCGTAGGTCCAAGCAAAGACATAGCAAAATTATTTAAATAAAGTGGTGTAAGAAGCCACTTCCTCGGGCAAACAACTAGCACTGAGATGAACATTTTCCACGATACCTTCTTTGATCGAGATATCGATAGCAGTTGTAGAAGAGATGTTTCCTAAATTCCCCTCAGAAATAGTATCCTGGGTAAGTATAGGAGATTGGGGAGAATTAACAACATCAGAGGGGAAGATAGTGTATATCTTCCTGAATTTATTCTAGAGGAGGAAGAAAAGACGATCGATGATGGTTGTCATCCCAAGGTACCTTGTCAATACTAATCATTTCCATAATGGATTCATCTTATGGAAAAATATGGGAAATGTAGTCAAAAGCAAAGGATAAGGAATTCAACCAAGATGGAAACGAATAAGTGTTGGATGCCAATAGATGTTGGTCATCCAAGGAGGGAGAGGCAGATTTGATAGCATCGTATGAAGCCTCAGCTGGACTAAGTGGCATAGTGTCACCCAGTGCATCAAATTCTAATGGACTAAGCACAACCAAGGATCAGATGATTCTAAAGATTGATAGGCCATAGTCGAAATCATATTGATTGTGGCAATATGTTGTGTGGTGGGAGGAAGTGGTGTAGGGAAAGTAACCATAAGGGAAGAATATTTAAAAATATCTACACCAACACTTTCATAAGTGATTCTACTATCTCCCAAGAAAAGAATATTGTTGGTGGCGGGAGTGCGAGTGTCAGGTGTACAATAATCTAACTGGTTGATAGTGACAAGTTTTCCTTGGTGAGGGAATTGTACACATCGAAACACCGATGAAGTGACAAAATTCATGGAATAAAACAAAATTCTTCCTAATAACAATTTGTAATCAAGGGGAGCATCAACTACCTCTACATCGACAAAGACGGTCTTACCTTCCAACTGAACAACTACGAATAAGTGTTGGATGCCAATAGATGTTGGTCATCCAAGGAGGGAGAGGCAGATTTGATAGCATCGTATGAAGCCTCAGCTGGACTAAGTGGCATAGTGTCACCCAGTGCATCAAATTCTAATGGACTAAGCACAACCAAGGATCAGATGATTCTAAAGATTGATAGGCCATAGTCGAAATCATATTGATTGTGGCAATATGTTGTGTGGTGGGAGGAAGTGGTGTAGGGAAAGTAACCATAAGGGAAGAATATTTAAAAATATCTACACCAACACTTTCATAAGTGATTCTACTATCTCCCAAGAAAAGAATATTGTTGGTGGCGGGAGTGCGAGTGTCAGGTGTACAATAATCTAACTGGTTGATAGTGACAAGTTTTCCTTGGTGAGGGAATTGTACACATCGAAACACCGATGAAGTGACAAAATTCATGGAATAAAACAAAATTCTTCCTAATAACAATTTGTAATCAAGGGGAGCATCAACTACCTCTACATCGACAAAGACGGTCTTACCTTCCAACTGAACAACTAAGGACTGCAAAACTTTGCGAGGATGAAAATCTCTCTTGTCGAATGCTCGTAACATTGTAGGGGATTGGTTAAGCGCAGGTGATTTTAATCCTTTCCAACAAGCTAACAACATGACACAAGTGGAAGCTCCATCATCCAAGATGGTGTGGTGAATGTGTTGGTTATAAATAATGACATCAATTTGAAAAGCAAGCTGGTGAGAAAGTCGTGATTTGAATTTGTCTAGGTTAAATGTGATATTATTTGACGACTCGAGATCAATGGTGCCAATGTAATCCAAGAGCGTTCTATGTTGACTTGGGAAATTTTGTAGAATTTCAAGAGCGGACATAGCACATGATGCTTGAGCCAAATATTCAACAATGTTGTAGTTTTGGGCGGCACGTGAACTGGGATTAAAAGTTAATTTGCGAATAGCTCTCTTGGGAGGGCATAAAATAGAGTCGAAAGTAGGTTTCTCTATATGAAGTGATCTAGATGGAGGACTAACAGATGGAGGACTAATGGAGGCGGGAGATGGATCTGGTGGAGTACCCTTAGTGACCTTTTCTTTATCAGGTTTAGCTATTGTTTCATATGTGGTAGTGTGAGTGGTTAAATAAATCCCATTGAACATATAAATATGAGCACTCGTCGAGGCTTCATCACTAAGAGGGTGGTTGGAACTACCCCTGTGGAAGGGGCAAGTGCTTCAGCAACCATGGATTGTTGTTGAGGAAAAGGTTGTGTTAACACGACAGGTTGGGAATTCCCTTTGAATTTTTTTTCAACTTCATTGTGATGTAGGCATTTTTGGTGAAATGATCTTCACCACAAACAAGACATGGAATTTTAGTTTTCGCTGTGATTGCTTTTCAGTAGAAGGTGGTGGAATTTGTGTTTTGGGATGTTCATTATTATTATTATTATTATTATTGGGATTAGTTTTTGTTTTCTTATTACTCCTGGATTGTTGTGAAGAGGTAGATTGAACTGCATTCACCTCAAAGATTTGAGTTGGGAGGGAGGTAGAGGAGAGTGAAGTCGAACTGGTAACAGGTGCGAAAACAAAGTGATTTGTTGTTCTGGTCGATTGTGATGTGGATTGTGTTTTGACAGTATCGATAAATCCATCTACATGTGCCATGGAAGAAGGTTTGGATGGATCAATAGGAGTACGGGTAGCATTTGGAATCAACTCATACAAAGTAGCAGATTGGGACTAAACCAAATCTAAGTATTGATCTTGGGAAATGGATTATTCCTCGATGACTACACCACCCATGGCAATGTCATGAGCAATTGAGGGTAAAAGAGATTTAGTAAACCATTTTTCCAATAGCTAGTCAAGAGTGGTCACTTTAATCAATCTTTGTTGTCATATCCACTCATGAATGTGATTAGAGATATGCACGGAGTTCGTTTGACGAAGGGAGGTTAAAATTTCAGTACTCGTCTCGTAATGGATGGATAATTGAAAATACGTGAGAAAAGACATAGCGACGGAGTTGAAATCTTGAAAAGAACCATGTGGATGTTCAATGTATCCTTTGGCTGCAGAGTCCATAAGTGTGCATTGGAAGAGACGTAAACGTATAGAATCATCCATCAATGAGTTTGATGAACACCATAAATGGAATGTCATCACATGGCTGTTTGGGTCTTCTCTAGGTTTATCGTCAAACTTGGGGCTGTCAGAAGGTAATTTAGCAGGAATTACTGGCCAAAAAGGAAAATGAAATATGGGATCATTTGTCAACCGAGACAAGTCTGGGACATCCAGAGTGGCAAGGAAGGGTAATTCTCAGTTAACCTGAGGGCGATATTGGTGTGGAATAGGGACACAAGTGGGGCCATAAACTAGTTGAGGTGGATAATTGTATTGAGTAGGCCCTCCCATATATGGTTTTTGTTGACCAGTATAGGTAGGATTTGATGGTTGTTGAGGAAAATTCATGAGTGGGGTGAAACCCAGAGGATTCTGATGAGTATAAGTTGGTTGATTCGGTTGTGGGGGATAAACAGCTTTCCCTTGAGGGGAGTAAATAGTTTGTCCCTAAGGAGGGTAAAAATTAGCCCCTTGGGGAGGAAAAGGTTGTTTTCCTTGAGTGGGGTAAATAGTTTGTCCCTGAGGAGGGTAAACATTATCCCTTTGGGGAGGATAAACATTAGAACCTTGGGGAGGATAAGGTTTTTGTCCTTGAGGACCCCAGGTGGGATTTGGGACACCTGGATAAGGTTTTCCAAAAGACAGCCCGGAAGGAATAGGATTTGATACTCCTCCTCGTGGGTTATGGTATGATTTCCCCTCAGGGTAGGGTTTATTAAACATACCTCCTGAAGGTACTCCCCAAGATTGTGAAGGGTTTCTGACAAAAGAAGGTTTCCCTCCTTCCATAGGTTGATTTACAACTGGGGTTTGACTAGTAAAGGGAGGTTGTCCTCCGAAAGGAACATGGAAAGGTGGTTGTCCCCTAGGAGGGGTAGGCCCGCTAAAGGATGGTTGTCCCCTGGGAGGGATAGGTCCACTAGATGGTGGTTCCCCCCCATTTTGGATATGTCCCGTAGTTGGTTGTGTATGTCGGGAAAGGGTCTGCATTCTCTATTGTAAAGGCGTTCCAACAGGATTTTGTGGAACATGAGGAGTTGTAATGTGAAAAGGTGTAAAGATGGGAGTAGCAGCTGAAGTGCCTCGTGTATGAGTAGAAGTGATGACTCCATCATTGAGGTGGACCTGTGTTGACATAATAGCAAGATCGATGACCTGTTCGATGGGATGATCAATAGTTTGATTGGATGGTCCTTCCTCAACGGAAATAGGGTCATGATGATTAAGAGGTTGTTGAATATATTCAAAATTCTCATAAGGATCACGTCCCGATGGAGTCCTCCATACAGAATGAGCAGGTGTTTGATGTGGATCTCCTGTGTTAGTATGACGAATGGGTGTCCTCTAGTCATCACTAAAAATTGGTTCTATGGATCCCATATATGTCTCGGTAATTGGTCTCAATGGAAAACCTAGGACTTCCTTCTATAACGTTACCGAACGAGTCTAATGGAACCAGGAGTGGTTCAATAGGATCTTCTAAAATAGATGTAGTATGAGGAGTGGGATCCTCAACCATAACCAAGGCTCTTTCCAAATTTTCTAACAAAGGAGTAGCAGCACTCTCGACGTCAGAGTGATTTTCTACCTCTTCATGATAGATGTCTTCTGGTGAGTTAGGAGGTAAGGGTTGGTAGCCTTCTTCCAGAGGAATCCTTTGCATCCTATGTGATCGGTGAATACCTTTATCACCTATTGGCTCAATCTTGAAAAATTATTAAAACAACAACACACGCTAAAAAATCTAGAAATACCAAGAAGCAAACAAACCTTCTCTCAATGACCATACTAGTTGGTTATGAAATCCAAAATCACATGATCAAGTCGAGAAGGGGATATGATATGAGTGGGTGGAACAGTTATGATGGTGACCTGATTAACAACTTACGCCTTGGTGCAAGCTTCCACACTATAATCATGGATTTACCCTCCAAGGAGCCTGAGTGAGTTTGACCATCGTCTGTTCCAGGTACAGTGAATACTTCCATTAACCATCACCATGTGTAAAGAACCTAAATATTATGGCTACTAGAGACACCAACTTGCAATCAACCCTTGGGCGGGTACAGTCGACAATCCAGTCTGAATGTATGGGAAGGATATCAAGTCTGAAATTCTTTGAGAGAACTGAGGACAAGTGGATTGGTAGAACTCCACAGGACCCCGAACAAATTCAAAATTCATGAAGCACCAAGACCAAATGAAGACAGTTGTACCTCAAGAAGAACCCCCAATATACGATCTTACTACTACGAATGGTTAAATCACTGAGGGATAATCTTCATGGCTCTCCCAAACACGACCTCATGCGTAACCCATGTGTGAGAGGGGGATCCTAGATATTCTTATACGACAAATGGATTTGCTCTCCCTATCGCAAGATGGTAAGTTGTTTTTGAATTCTTTGGAGAGTTTTACTCACAACCTAATCCAAAGCGTTAATCCTAGTCTAATGTTGGTGGAAAAATCTAAAAAGAAAAAGTTTCTAGATTGATTTTAATTAGCGTTTATTTTTTTGGTTGTTTTTTACTCAAAGGTGAATGAGAGTGAAACTGATGGTATTATGACTCGATTCCCAAAAATGCATAAGAAAAATRATGAAAAAATGTTTCTTTCAATGAACTTCTACTTATGGGAAGGAGAAGGGATTTACCTTTCCACTATCAAACACAAAAAATGCAGAGATTTCATGCAATTGCTTTCAACAAGAATCCAATTCAATGCTAAAMTACTCAGAAAAATGATTCTAATATCCAAAATTTAATCATGAAAAGATATCTCTTTGTTTAAATATGAACTTTAATTGATTTGATTCAAAAGCTTCTAATGCCAACTAGATCTCACTATTTGAAGTTTTAGACAATTGGAAGAAAGTATCATATAAACAAAAAAACACACTCTCACAATGATCAAACAAGAAGAAAAACAAATTTAAACTTTTAAAATAAAACAAAACTCAAAGAAAGAAAATTTCTTGGAAAGATATAAATCAAAGACCAAATGGGTCAATACAAATATCTTTGGGCTTCCTTGTGACAAATTTCAAACAATCAGATGAATGAGAAAGTATCAAAAACCAACTCAGTATCTCAAAGCAAAGAACCAAAAGGGAGTGAGACAAAATACTCAAATTGTCCTGCCAAAACAAGTAGCTAGAAAGGGAAATTTCAAATTTTTGAAATTTTTTTAATCCAAAATAAAGACAATAGGAAGGGATAATCATCAAATATCAACCCAAACAACTTCACAAACTAAAGTGCAAACCCTGGAAAGGACCTCTACAAAATGGGTTGCAAAACTCTAATGAGAA
This sequence comes from Picea mariana, assembly GCA_032191745.1. NCBI lineage: Eukaryota > Viridiplantae > Streptophyta > Pinopsida > Pinales > Pinaceae > Picea > Picea mariana. The sequence goes on along the minus strand of JASDQU010586405.1, from coordinate 13,386 downwards.
AAAGGCAAAAAAACTCACAAAAGGAGATCAACGCTCCCTAACTCAAGGGCACAGAGCGCTAAAACACTCTGTAAATCACTGTAGGGGAGCACTGATTATATATCATCACTCTAAAATGGCCTACAATTGGGTTTTGATCTTCCCGGAAACTAAAAACAGAGCCAAAAAATGCAGAAAAACTCACCCATAATTCACAGAACTTGGTGAAATTGCTAGTGAAGATGGGAGAAAGGTAATGGATCATAAACAAATAATAAAAATGATCTAAAAGGTGGGAAAGGGGAATATAAAATCCAAGAAAATACAAATCTATGTCAATCCCCAATGGAGTCACCAATTTTTGTTGTAGGAAAATTCCCCTGCGAATAGGTGAATATCCTCTTGGATCTTAGACCCCTATGACCAAGACAGAATAATGCTAACTTTGAACACTGAAATTCATTTAAATGTAGCTAAACTAGTCAAGGGAAAAGAGGAATAAAGTATCAGTACCTTTTTCTAAATTTTTTCCTCACTTGATCCAGTTTGAACTTGATCTTCAAGTCCTTCAATGAATTCTGCAATCTAATAGACAACGTAGACAAAACATAGTTCCTATTCTACCAAGATTAGTTTAAAACTAGATTCATCAAAAGAGACAAGCCCATGTAAATGTACACAAAATTGAAGGAAACATGCCAAGCATATGTACTAATGAGAACTCAAAAGAGATACTTACAAACCGTAGATGAAGTCGCAGTAGCCTCTCCAAGTCCTCTTCATCCATCCCTTGCACAAAGCTCCCAAGACCATAAGTTTGATACCTCAAATTTTCTTCCTCCATCTCCATGGAAATCCCTTATTATATAGGATTTGGAGCCTTAACCACTATGGATAGGATCTCTCATCAAATCCACTAAAAAGGGATCTCTAAGATATTTAGGGAGAAAACATCTCTTAAGTATTTTAGGGAGGAAATATCTCTCAAGGATTTTAAGGAGGAAATATTTCAACCATCCATGATATCCTCCACCTTCCCTAAAAAATATGAAACCAAATGTGAGGTGGATTCTCACACTTAATTAATTTATTTTTCATGAATATTAATAATAATTCATGTGCACTTGGTATTTTGGCCTTCATGTAATATATCCCTCATCCACATTGATTAGGGATTGTGACATAGGTTATTCCATGGTGCCAAGGTGTATGAGACACTTATATGACACTTACGACACTTAGGGCGAGGTACCTAGGTGTGAAAATTTCATGTGTAACGGTGATGTTGAGAATATGGTTGAGATATGTTCTTGGCATATGCTCTCTGTGAGTGGATCATGTTTTGTTGATGTTGAATTTCAGTGACAATGAGTACAGATTGATAGTGACAGGTTTATCAATGATAGACTGACAATGACAGGTTTATGATGACATATCAGTGACAGTTTGATGTGTAAGCAACAGTGACAGGTTGTTGTATCAGTGACATTCGCAGTGACAATATCAGTGGTAGTGACAGGTTGATTCTACACTTATATTTCAGGGTGGCAGGATGGGAAAGGAAAGTGGATTGTAGCCTCCTTCTAATTGGTGATGGAGAACACAAGGAGTTAGAGATTCCTTTGGTTTGGATCTTAAAAACCAACGGGTCATAGCATCCTTCTGGTTGGATCCAGAGAACACATGGAGTTGGAGTTTGTAAACTAGGGGGTTGGAGCCTCCTTCCAGTTGTAGCTAGAGAATTTGGGGAGTTGTAGCTTCCTTCAGGTTGGATCCTATAAATAGGGGGTTGGAGACTCCTTTGATTTAGTGCTAGATAATTTGGAATTTGGTGCTTCCTCTGAATGCGATCTTTGATATATCAGAAATCATTCCATGGTTTTCTCCCATTTGGGTTTCCACGTAAAGTATTGATGTACTATGTATCTATGTATGATGTGATGAATTTTTTATGGTTATATGTTTATGATATGTAAAATACAATCATATTAGTGAATGAAATCATTGATAAGTTAATGTTTTGATTGAAATTGGTACAATGTATTCAATACTAATTCNCCCCCCCCCCCATCTTAGTATTTGTGAATATTCCAACAATTGGAATCAAAGCGGGTCCTTCAAGAATTAGTTTAACCACTGGAAGGTAGATCATGGATTGCACTAAGAGTGGAGTGACAATGTTTAATGGTCAGAATGATTTGAACTATGAAATATGAATCAAAAGAATGAAACCATTTTTACAGGAACATGGAATTGACATTTAATGGCCATCAGTTGTTACAGGATACATCGCTTCAAAGAAACCAAAGATTGTAGCCAAGAATGAATTGAAGAGAAACAAAAAAATAGAAATGGATTTCATCTTGGAAGGATTACCTAATCCAGTAAAAGACAAAGTGGGAAAATGGTCATCAACCAAAGAACTTTGGGATAAGATACATAATATCCACTTTAAGGAATCTCATATTATCGTAGAGCCAGAGCATGATAATCATAATAAAAAAGATGATGAAGTAAAACAAGAAGAAAAAATTTCATTATGTCAAATAGATTCAGAAGAAGAATATTGTGAAGTAGGCATATTGGCTTTTGAGGCTAAAATAATCAGTTCTTTAAGTGAGATAAATAAGGAAAGAAGGGGAAACAATTCCCTCAAGGAATAATTGATCATGATAAAGGAACGTACTGGGGAAGTCAGACAGGTTTTCATGAATCTAAAATCTCACTTGGATGAAGCAAAAGTAATTTAAGAAACTATGAAGCATCAGTTGAAAGAGAAACAATGTTTGCAAGATGAAATAGTATCACAAAGAAAGGATGTAGAGAAGAGAGAAGAAATTTTTACAAGTCATCTTAAGGATATATCTAAGGATGTAAACAATATTGAAGTAGAATTTAGTCAATAAGAAAGAATAATTGAAGACGAAATCATCACCTTGAAGACCCAACTTGAAGAAGAAAAGAGAACATAAAAACCCATGAAGATGAAGATGATGAAGAAAGAAGAATATTGTGAGAAGCTTGAAGAAAAATTTGTCACATTAAGAGTTAAAGTTGTAAATATCAACAAGAATGTTGAAGAGAGAGGAATCTCCACACCACGAGTAAAGAAAGTTGAAGAGAAATGTTATAGGTTATTAGAAAGGAAGAATGAAGAGAAGGCTAAGAGTTATGTGAAAATCATTAGAGGCCCTATCAAGAAGGAAGAATGTGAGTCCTCAAAGGAGAACATTCCATAGATAGAGAAGACTAAAAAAGAAGATTAAAAAAGAGACAAATATCAAAGAAGACCCTCCACTTTCAGGTATCAGATAATCTTCAAGCATTGTGAAGGAAACAATAGAAGAGAATATTGTGATCATCCAATGCATGCATTCAGAAGGAATACATCAAAAAGAAGATTATTCACTCCCAGGTATCAAATTTTTTTGTATGGTTGTTGTTTTACTTGTAATAACTTTGGACATAATGTTGTATATTGCAGAGCTTATGGAAGAAATGGTCAAGCAAGAAATTTTTATGTGGCCTGACACAATATTGAATGTTACAAATTCCACAACTATGGACACATAGCTTGTGATTGTAGAAGCATGATGAATACTTCCATGAAAGAAAACATTGATATCAAATATAAGAAGGTTTGGAAAACAAATCAAGAACATGTGAATGAAGAAAAAGTGAATGAAGAAATCTAAGATATCATACTATTAGGATTTGTAGTGGTCCGATATCATGATAAATCTGTAGGCAAAGAGGAAGATGTCAGGATTCAGGATGAAGAGGAAAATGTCATAATTCAAGAAGATGATGAAGAAGAAGATATCATAATTCAAGAATATGATGAATCCATAGGCGAAGAGGAAGATTAATTTGCATTAAGGAGGCTTCCTACATATTTTTGAGCCATCCATCTTGGATATTCCCAGTAAATATGAATATTAAAGAGGGAGGAGTCTAAGAAACAACTCTACAAATTAGATAATTATCTTTCGAGTAGTTTGAAGTGTTTGCAGATTTTGGGAATCTAGTTTCAGAGTGGTTTGATGACATAAGTGTAGAATGTCTTGTGACATTTCGATTGTTTGAGGAGCATCTTTCGAAACAGATTCTCATGCAGGTATCAACTGACGACTATGAAGAATATCATTGGGAAAAATTGTATGCATAGGTTCATGATTGTATAGAAGATTCCAAGAAATGACATACAAACTCGGGGGTGTGTTAAAGATAGAGTATACCAGTGGACATATTTTATTCAGTTTGAAGAGTAGTAATATGTTGGAATCAGTTGCAACAAATGGGTCAACATTGTGTGCAGTTGAGTAGTAGATTCATGAACAATTTTATGACATATGGACAAAGATGAATTCATGAGACATTTGGAAGGTATACAAGACATGAGTCACAAAAGATGCATAATAATAGATAAAATCATATTAATAGGTGGAATCAGTTAATCATAAGAAGACAAGCATTGAAAGGAACAACAAGATAGGGGAAGAGAAATCTCAGTAGAAGATACATCGTCAAAGGGAAATTGTTGAAAAGTATGGTCATTGATGTCTAAACACTGAACAGGACAAGCCATGAATATTTGAAGTCAAGTAACTTTGAATTATTTTTATATTTGTCAGTGAATTGCAAGAGGAAACACCAATTGAAAAGAAGCACTGGAAGAGAGGAAAGGAAGCAAGTACAAGAAGCCCCACATTGATCTACATGACATCTTGCAGAGAAGTCAAGGGGAGAGAAATCATGAGTACAAAGAGATCATGAAAGAAATATCAGAAGCATGAAGATAGGGAGAGACATATCAACAAGAGGAGTTACCCTCTTGCCCAGGATATCAAAGGGGTAGAAAGAGAAATATCAATAGAGAAATATCAAAAGCATGAAGACATGGGGAGCATCCCTAAGGGGAGATACTATTTTCCATTGATGTCAAAGGGGAAGAGAAAGATGAGGATCAATGGTCATAGGGGGAGTATGAGTGTTGGAGTATGGTTGTTTCCATCAATGCCAAAGAGGGATATTGTTGGATAGTTGGTTTTCATTGATGTCAATATTGGTCAACCCTAGAAGAAGCCTTGAAGCAAGTTTGGAAGACAAGTTTGGAATAATCTAGAAGTGATGGGTGTATTTGGAGAAGTCTCCAAAGTGGTCCACTTATGGCGTAGCTTTAAGCATGGCCCTCATGGGAAGACACTTTGAAGAAGTCTACAAGAATCACTGGAAAGATGGCTAAATGGTTAAGTGGTTGAGAATCCCTAGAGGTGTGGTCATGATGCACGAATTTGTTTGAGGAAAAAGAGGATGAGTTATAGTGAAATCACATGTAACACAGTCATAGATGGATACTTATTGTCATGTCGTTTCCAACGGTAGGTGGTATGCCATGTAGTTCCTCACGGTTGAAGAGATATGCCCACTTCAAGTTGGAATCCCTAGAGAATGGTTAAGAAATCTGTAAATGATTGCAACAAGAAGTTATAAGTCATTAATTAAGGATAAAAAAGTTATAACAAGAAATTACAACTCAACACTAAAGTTAAGGAAATAAGTCACTTTGAAAAAGTATAAATACACCTCACGGAGCCTCTCATTAGTAGATTTACATAGACAAGTTTATTGAATATCTTTTAAGTGAGAAAGTGATCTATTAGTGAACTTGAGATGGAAAATATGAGGCAGTGAAGGACTGGGAAGGAGAAAGTTTAGGGATTTCAGGTGTGCAAGGTGTTTTTCTAAGAAAACCCTAATTTAGCTGACCCCTACAGGTTAGGCTAGCCTGGGGGTCCGCAAGTCAGACTACAGGTTGTACGACACTCATCTCATGAGGCCCTGCGTGATAAAGGTTTTTATCCAATGAGGTTGTGGTAAAACACAATGAAGATTTTATCTTATGATTGTTGAAGATGATGTGCTCCAGGTCTGTGATTTTATGCACTAGGTCTTCTTAATAAGTAAATGTATGGTTTTTATGTGTTATTGAGGCTTGTATCATGGATGGTTTGGCACATTGTTAAGGAATGTCTTGGAGGCCTTTTGGTACATGGATGCATGTGATTGAGGTAAATACATGCTTGATATATATCCTTGGTACATTGTGTATGGTTGTTATGGCTCATTGTTAGAGGTACATCTTTGTGATGTTGGCATATGTTTGAGGCATGTCTTGGTGATGTTGGTACATGTTGAGATACATCTTGGCATATCTTATGGTACATGGTGTATGGAATGATTGAGACATATTGTGAGTGATATGGTATATGGTTGAGGCACATCTCATGGTACATGGTTTATGGAATATCTTTTGGTTTGAGGAGCATCTTAGATATTGTGCACATGGTTTGAGATATACTTTGGTATATGTATGAGGCATATATTGGTACATGGTTGATGCATTTTATGGTACATGGTTGATGCATGATATGGTACAATTGTTGGTACATGGTTGATGCATATCATTGATGTTTTGGTACATGGTGTTGGACATACCTACCACACTTAGAGGAGGGGTTAATGAGTGTGGGGCTCTTTTTCCCAAAACTTCCCTCTTGCACAAAAACTCATCAATTAGTATTCAACATTTATTCATTACCCATTGTTGTCATTTATAACCAGTTAGATGTAGGCACATATCAACAACATATATCAACAATATATCATCAACGAGACATCATCACAATGGACACCATGTCTTGGTGATGTTGGTACATGTTGAGATACATCTTGGCATATCTTATGGTACATGGTGTATGGAATGATTGAGACATATCGTGAGTGATATGGTATATGGTTGAGGCACATCTCATGGTACATGGTTTATGGAATATCTTTTGGTTTGAGGAGCATCTTAGATATTGTGCACATGGTTTGAGATATACTTTGGTATATGTATGAGGCATATATTGGTACATGGTCGATGCATTTTATGGTACATGGTTGATGCATGATATGGTACAAGTGTTGGTACATTGTTGATGCATATCATTGATATTTTGGTACATGGTGTTGGACACACCTACCACACTTAGAGGAGGGGTTAATGAGTGTGGGGATCTTTTTCCCAAAACTTCCCTCTTGCACAAAAACTCATCAATTAGCATTCAACATTTATTCATTACCCATTGTTGTCATTTATAACCAGTTAGATGTAGGAACATATCAACAACATATATCAACAATATATCATCAACAATTCATCATCACAATGGAGACAAAGAACACAAGATGTATGTACAATTTTATTTGTATTGCAGACTACAATCCTTGGGTTTATCAACAACAATTGAATAGAGTACAACTCTACAAGAGCACCAGCTCTATATGCAAGACTCATCTTACATTCTCAGCACCAATTGAGATGAGGCAACAATCCTCAACAGATATCAATCTGTCAACAGGTACGCGACTTGTCAGTAGTACATCCCACGTGTGCACGCACTCTGGCTCACTACAACCCACGTGTGAATGTGGCTAGTGTATGATGTAACAAGTGTATGCTATTGAGCACTTAGGGTTTTTCTTTTCTTCACATGTTTAGATCCTCTGCAGCCTGCAATCACTTTCTCTTCTATCTTCCACTATCCAAACTGACCCACAGCTAGTCACAACACATCCAAGATCTCCAATAGCTTTATCATGCTCCACAATAAATCAATATGAATGCTATCTCAATCATGTATAAATAACTAGTATACCATAGCAATGATGTCACTATTGAATCATAAGAGTGTTGCTTACTCCATCCACCAAATCAACCAAATTGAGCCACATCATAGAAGCCATACCAAGAATGCCCTAAGCATTCACAACATATCAAACAATAGCATCTATCAAGATAATAATGTAACCATACCAGTGTCTTAGTGATAGATCTAAGGCCATAGAATGCAGATCTGGAACCTGCCTCATCATCCAAGAGCTTGGCACCAGCTCAAACACAAATCTCCATGAGGTTATTCAGTCCACGCTCCCTGTACATAGTCATCTCGCATGTACACTCACCCTATACATAGCCAACCTGCGTGTACATAGACCCTATACATAGAAAGAGCGCGTGGGCATCAGAAAATAGGGTTTTCTGTGCATCTGAGACTTTTGTCGTCAAGATCTCCGACATTGCTGAAACTTTGATGTGTCCATGAGATCCTCCTCTCGCTCTCTTCCTCAGAATAGATATTCAATCATGCTCAATAGATCCACACCAATAGGATTCTCTCACAAGAATCTCTCCATCAATACTCCACAAGATATTCACAAGAAGCTCTCCATTGATCCACAAAGGATTCTCACCAAATGCGTATTTTACAAGAGATCCTAGCTTCTTATTTATACTTTCATCTTCTAGGTCACTTAACCCATTTTTAGGTTACTTGACCCATATCTAGGTCACTTAACCTATTTTCCTTATTTTAGGGTTAACCACTTTCCATGAATAGAAAGTTCTCCAATACTTTATCATTTAAATATTCCCTCTTGATTTTGTCACTTTACTTTATCATTTAAATAATCCATATTGATTTTGTCACTTTACTTTATCATTTAAATAATGATATCTTGATTTTGTCACTTTAGTTTATCATTTAAATAATGATATCTTCTTTTCAAGCACTTTTACTTCTTTGACCTTTTGGAGCTTCAAGCCATCATATGGGGGTCCTCCAACTTCATAAGGCCATAACTCTCAAACCGTGAGGAGTTATGTGACATTCCACATACCACCGGAAATGGCATGACAAGCACTATCCATATAGGATACTTTCACCAACAACTTCATTGATCTATCTTCATCAATGCATCATATCAATGATCCATCTTTATCAATTGGTTTCCACTTGGACATATATCATTCAAGTACATCATATCAATGATCCATATTTATCAATTGGTTTCCACTTGGACATATATCATTCTCATCAAGGGCGTCATATAAATCAATTACTTGACATCAATCAATGACATCAATCAAACCAAATCATTTACATCAATGACATATGATCCAACAATCTCCCAAATAATCAAACCATTGGCATCAATGACAACATGATCCAACAATCTCCCCCTTTGGCGTTGATGGCAATACCAACATTGATGTCAACTCGAATTACCAATATTGATGTCAACATGTAGACAAGGCATGCTCTACATCAATAGTCAATGTCACTATCTCTCCACATCAATCTCTCCCCATCAATTGACATCAATCACATCAATGTGATTATCTTTTTTATTATACCATTGTGTGATCTCACCATGAGAATACATCAATGTGATTATCTCTCCCCCTTTGACATCAATGTCAAAGGGCCATTCTCCTCTTGGGGATGCTCCCCCTATCTAGTTGTCGCTGAATAATCTCTCCCCTTTTGAAAAAGAGATAACAATCTGATGTAATGTTGAAAATACATCTAACATACTCCCCATGTGACCATCGCTCCTCTTGGAATTATGCCTCTGTGCTCTTTCTTCAAATATAGGTCTCTTTTCTAGGTATGCATCTGATAAATATCTCCTCCTAGAATCATGGGAAGAAAAATGACTCCCCCTAAGGGTATGTCTCCCCCTATCTTCTCTACAAGATGAACAATATGATTCCATATGATGATCCTTGGACCTGTTCATGCATAAAAATTGTGTCGTACCATACATAATGAAACAAAAGATATGTCATCAATGAAATAGAGAATTATGAACAATATATCCACCAAGTACATCATTACTTGCACCAAGCGAGTATATCAACCATGCGTCAATAAGCTAAGAATCCCCAATGATGTACAATCATGACCATCAACTACATGTCTCAATGAGTAGCCCATCACATGCAAAATCCATGCACCATGATATCCAACAATACCATGTGCTTCCAATAATACATCATAAGATATATCAATGAAACTTCAAAAAGTATCAGCCATGTACTCCAACAGATTAGCATCAAACCATACTCATGGATTAGTGCCATGCACCCAATATTTATTTTATATCATAACCTTGTGTGATATCACTTAGAACCATGAAAATCTGCAACAAACAATGTCATAACCTGCAATAAACAATGTCAGACTCTGCAGTACAGAGTTATACCATCACATCAAACTGCAAGCCATGTGCATTGCCTTTTTCCCAAGGCTTTTCAACAGACACGTGGCCTGTTGAACAACTAAGTGCGTGTGTACGCGACCCATTCAAGTTTAGCACATGTGTACACGCGACTGTCACCACTGTTACCTGTGTGTACCTTAGTAGATGACACATTTGAACTTCCCTTCAATATTTCATTCTGATATCGCTGCTATGTCTTCTTCACCCACTTCTGTAGATGACCCTTCTCTTCAGAACTTGAGCTCTGAGTATCCATCTTTTCAAAGATGCCTCCCTTTCTTACTTCATTCCTTCTTCTAGCCATGCTATGTGAAGTTCTCATCATGGACTTTCTTCTTGTGTTCCAACACTCCTGGGATTTGTGGCCAAATCCACTACAGTTGTAGCATCTCATAGAGTTACAGTGAACAACAATAGGTCCTATTTGATCACATCTCCAATACCTTGTGGCATTATAGAATCTTCTATTATATCTCCTTTCATAAGATCTACATTCAACAACTTTGTGACCATATCCATTACATGAATAACAATGCCCATGAAAAATACTTTCATACCTTTGCTTTGGTGTCCCAAAAATGTCTTCTTGATTTCTTCCTTGCTTTGTTGTTTTGAAATTTTCTTTGCCTTGTGTAGATGGTTGTTTTGCAACATTGTCTTATTTGTTTGATGGACTTACGTCATGCTTCTTTGAGGTGCTTTCTTCAGCATGTGTATCTTCTCCTTTGTATCCAAGACCTAATTTATCACATGATGGTCTTTGACTTTCCAAGATCTCAACCAAGATTCGTGAGCTATTCAAGAATTTGTTTGACTTCTCTACCTTCTTTCTAAGGTCAACAATTTCAGCTTCTAGCTTAAAACATGA
>JASDQU010586404.1:29650-45981 GCA_032191745.1 Picea mariana | reverse complement strand
TATGATAGATGACATCGTGAAAAGGATAAGGAAAAGAGTTTTCTTGTCAAGGTTGATGAAGGGATCATGTGAGTTCCCAAGAGGCATAATATAATAAGGTAAAATCATAAATGTTGACAAAAATTGTATAGGTATGTTTTGATGGGTCAAAATGGCTTGTCAAGCAGGTAAGGGAAAACGTCGGATGGTAGGTCTCAATTAAACATACTCTCGTTTGGTGTAGAATTTCCAACCAATATGTGGGCCTGGTTTCCACTAAGAATTAAAAGAATTAAAAGGGAAAATATGGTGAACTATCCCCTAAAGAGTTATAATTAATTCTAAATCTAATCTAAATTGAAATAAAGCTAATCTAACCTATCCTGCAGAAGAAAAACTAATAGATGAGCACAGTTTACAGTGATATTTTGACATAAAAAATAGTTCATGGCAGCTAAGAATATGTTAAAATAACAATATTTCACATATCATCTCAAATAATTGAAGAGGATACCTGTAACATCATCCCTATACTCATTAGAAATCACAACAACATAATAATTCTAAATACTAAACACAAAAATAGTCCGTAATATCAGCACTCAAAAAAACTTAAACAACAAATGCATGTGTAGAATAGTCCCACAAGCATTTGAAAACAATTATGACTTCAAATGACCTTATTCTCTTCATATGTTCATATATAAGAGTATTATCAGTCTATAGAACAGGAAAAATTCCTCTACTACATTCAACAAGTTCTCTTTTATAAGATAAAAGAGACTCCTCGTTTTTTGTGATTGTTCACTTTGTTTCCCTTTGTTTTCTCATTGTACAACTTCAAATTTCTTTTTCATTTTTGTAAATGAACATGTGAGCATTACAAATAGAATTTGAAGAGACTCCTAAATGATTATTCTCTCCCTACAATAGTTCATAAATGATATTCATTTAAAAATATTATTAACTCTACCCATAGGTGTCCTCTTCTATTCTTCGAGTTATTCTGGGAACTTTGGGTGTTAGTATACTAATTAATATCATCCAATATTATTTGTATCTATCTTATTCTTCTATCATGTTGTTGCAAGTCTGATTTCGACTCTTGTGGCCTCAAATATGACTGCTTGAACGTGCACAACCCATTTTATGATTTGATTTAGGTCTCTTTTTTTCTTTGTTTTCTGATAATTTTCACCCTCAGTTTGTCAATACTTGTTGTACCATCATGTTCTTCTCTCTTCTATATTTCTAGTGAGCTATCCTGAGCCTAATTTCGTTTTCTGTAGCTCCAGAAATGGTCATCCGAAGTTTGCACAGTCAATTTCCTCCCAAATACATGACCTTATGTTTTTCACATTTTTTAAAATCTCCCATCACCTTTTTGGCATGAATTCCTCTCCCAATCCATTCATAGTCTTGATATCTTTCCAACGAGGTATCCTAGGCTCGATTCTGACACTTATAGCTCAAGATATGTCTGTTTGAAATTTGGTGCTCAACATCCCTTGATCTAGGTATGGGGAATCTAAGCTATTGATCTTTAACCTAGAAATCATTATACCACATGCATAAGGGAATTCAATATTAAATGGTTAATATAGTTTGTATCCCCCTTACCTAGTTTGTATAAGAACCTAGAGGAGACATAAGACCTAGGGCTTGTGTTGTAATTTTGGCCAATTATTGTAGTGAAAATAGGAAACTAAAATCAAAAGAAAATAATAGGAAAATAATAAATTCAATTAAATTATCCTATGTAAAATCACAATTAATAAATAAAAAATAATAAAACTGCATGGAAAACTTTAGCCAACAAATCTTTTCAATGGGTTAATCTTATGGATCACTCCTATGGCTATTCTCAATGGAATTTACCATGAAGTAAAGATGTAGACTAATGGGAAGAAGCCTAGGGAGAACTCTAATGAAATATTAAGTTGAATTCTAATGGGTGAAGGGGGGGATGAAATAATTAAGTAAAAAATAAAACTAAATGAAATTAAATAAGAAAACTAAAATGAAAATATACAACCTTGGACTTAGAGTAAAAATGGAAAAAAACCAAAATAAAACTAAAATGAAAAAGAAATAAAGCAAAGAAAAACACACCATGTAACAAATAGTTTACTCATTTAAAACAAATTTGATCCATGTAAAAACAAATTTGACCCATGTAAAAAATATTTCTAAAGTAATCTTAATTTTTCCCATGTAAAAAACAAATATGAATGGTAACTCTAGGAAAAAACCATGGGGAATAAAAAATCATGTGCAATCAAACCATGTGGTTTTTCAAAACCAATGGTAAAATACAAATGAAAACAAATAAATACAAAAATAATAAGTAAAAATAAAAATATAAAAAATATATACAAAACTAAAAATAAAAATTAGGAAAATAAGGCTAAGTTACACACAAGTCAGGGTTCCATGCTCGTTGTGGTTCCATAATAGTCAAGGTTCTGCACCTAGGGACCCTCAAAAATAGGAGTAAGGTTACATGTATATTTCAAGTAACTGGGTGTCGAGGCGAGTAGCTAGGTCATATGGTGATCATGAATGCTCAAATTCAGATGCAACGAAAGAAAAGTGACCAGGGGGGAAATGATGACACGTCATGCGACAAATCAATGTCACAAATAGAAAATCATATGATAAAGGAGATCAACATCAACCAATCACATGACACATGTTAATACAATCAAGATGAACATCTCGGAGGGAAGACCTAATAATATTTCAAGGAGCGAGAATATGATCAGATCAAAGAAAAGGCTCCCACATCAGGCCACAATGCATGAAACTGGTTATGAAAAATAGAGATAAATTATTGAGCAATGAAACGACAAGGTTCTACAACCAAGAATATCAATAGGTCTTTGGCCTTTGTTTCTGTAAAGAGGGAGGTCGAAAGAAGAATCCAATAGAAATCAATCCAAAAAATATCACGCCTTTCAAACCTCAAGAAAATTGCAAGGGACTTCACTTGGTCAGTCTGATGAGACAAACCAAATGAAGGGATCCCGATAGGCTTTCGAGCTTCAGGCTTCATACCAGTCTTAGGAAAATGCCACTTATCACTCCGAACGTAGATTCCCAATAGAGTAAATTTGATGAGCTCTCGGGATAGGATTGTGAGAAAGGTGGATTTGATAACCTTGTGATATTCAGACCTCGAGGAAACACTAATAAAAGGTGAAAATACTTCCCAATGAGGGAGATCCCGGTAAATATAGAGGTTCTAGATAAGAATCTAGATCACGACATAATCAATGTAAAGGTGATAGAAACAAAATCAATTGAGGTTTGGGAAAGACAAGGCTTAGTTCATGATTGTGAATTTTGGATTCAAATGATAGACAAGGTCTGTATAGAAAGAAGACTAGGAAAAGGGAAGAAGATCAACGGATTCTCCAACATGAATTTTGACGTTGGATTGGTCATGTAAATGAAGTGGCTCTGTGAACCTGCTCCTACAACCAAAGAAAAGATGAGATCAGTTATGTGATTAAAATGACACTTGTCAATACACCATAAACATTATATTCATTTCCTTCTAGCAAACTTATAAATGAGTGTTGGGTTTGTTCAAATATAATCATGGGTGGTTGTAGATAAAAGTCCTAAAAAATGCATGTTCCAAGTTTCAAACTCAAAGGAAGGATTACTGATTTGGTGATTCAAGTAAAGAGTTCGGATTTGAAGAGTATAATCAACATACAAAAGCATAAACATGAATACATTAAGCACAACATGCAAGAAAGAGTATGCAGAATGCATATGTGTTATTTATTCAAATTATCCATTCAAGAGTTCCTCAAAAACAAACTCATTAAAAACATACAATCATTAATGAATATCAATCCCCAAACTCCCTCAAGGTAATGAATTAATATTAGGTTCAATCAGTAGAGGATTAGGCATTGTAATTCAAATTTCAGTAGGGGGGGCCTTTCCTTTCACTTGTAAAAGTGAAAGTAAAAGGGGGTTTTTGTGGCCTCAACATTATGAAAATTGGCCGTGCCAATATAATTTGTGACTTGAAAGGAATTTTGGGTAAGACTTCATTCAAGCATACTTAATATCTTCATTTGATATATTTATGATACTGTTTGAATACATGTATGTCGATGATACCCAGGTGTGGTAAGGCAAAGGAAGGAAGTTTCAGGTATGTAAATATTGTTAGAATCTTTCTGATGCATTCATGAGTTAGTATGTCATGTTTGAATTATGAGTGTATTATAATTTTGAGATTATACCATGATTTATTGTAAATGTTACAATGAAAGGTTTGTAGGAAAGAATAACCACAATTCTTTGTTTGATTGAAAGTTCAAATTCCTAGTAGAACTATCTTAGATATGGAAATGAGTGTAAGCCCATAATGAATACTAGTTTCTACCATGTGTTGAGGGCCAAACATTATGTGAAGGATCTCATACTCGTGAAATATGATTTCAATATGAAATAGATTTAAAATTTACAATTGAAATTACTATGATGACATATCATGGTAATTGTATGTATATGATACAAGTGAAATGATGGATCTATCTAGTAAGGGCGGATGATGGTTGTTGATGCTAAAAAGCATGGGGAGGACACCATTGTAGGGACACTAGAACCCCATGATATGCCTTGATCACCATGAGTTATGTTATGTCATTTTAGAAAATGTTAGTGGGACACCTTGATAGTAAAACTCTGTAATTTTGTGCTCTTCTTGTGCAATAAATCCTTAGCAAATGATGGATCGCACAAGGGATTGTTTATCAGAGAAGGGGATGCCTAATCCTGGAGGGTGAGTGACCACAAGAAAGAGGCAACTTGAATGAATCTGTTGTGAGATATTAATTTTAAATGCTCGCTACGATCATCAGTGCAATATATACATTAGGTGTGTCTGAGAAAACAATGAGATGAGTATTGTTTGTGGTAGTCATATGAAGTGGATACGTATTCATACAAATAATTATTGAGTTGGATTACATAATCTATCTTGTGTTATGAATATATATGCTTCAGCTATGAACTTAAAATTCATAGATTGAAATTTATATTTAATAAATATTTAATGCATGGAAATGTCTAAGATATGCATGTTTACTTTCATTATTGTTATAGGTATATGTTGGAACGCTAAAAGTTTGGAGGTGTATCAAGACAATGAAGAGGATGACATTGCATGTACAACTAAAGAATGAAGACATAAACATTGGTTCAATAAAAGAAAACTGATGCTGGTGTTATTCCAATGGGGAGGAGATGTAATGTCATGGTTTCAACACTTTGGAGTTATTTGAACTTGATCTTGTATATGTTTAAATGTTTTGCATAGATATTTTCTTATTATTTTTTATTTACGTCATGGTATAAACATACCATGGTAATTTTGAATACTTTAAGCATTGTTATTTTGTAGTTGATAAAATAACCAAGACTGACTTAGCATGAGCACTTAAAGGGGCTATGATACCACAAGAGTGGAAAGGTGAGGGGACCTAAGGGAATTTTAGATGCCTAGAATGCCATGTCACTTTTCTACTCATCTTGTCATTAACATGTTGGAATATTGTTTAATACTGAGAGGCGGGGGGTGGGGGGGGGTGAATCAATATTGTTTCTTTTTCCAATATTTAACACCACTTAATCATTAATCTTATTAAACAAAAAAAATGATCAACAAAGAAGAAAAATACACATAAATTTAACCTGAAACACCATAAATGTTTTTTTTGTATATTTATATAAAGTTTACTTTTCATTTACAAGCTACAACTTGCAGGAGACACCAATCTCCTCTTTTGAGCACCAACTCAAGGAGACAACAATCCCCTCTTTTGAGCACCAACTCAAGGAGACAACAACCCCTTGTTTTTCAAGCACCAACTTGAGGAAGTTGGAACTCCATGTTTTTCAGGATCCAACCTAAAGAGGACTTTAATCCTCCCCTGTTCCACCCTTCCACCTTCACTGCATTTTTTAATATTCAAAATTCAATTTCCTCCTTTGGACTCTTCTTTTGTTTAGATTTTCTTATTAAATCATCGATTCACTCCTTCTTTCAACATATTTTCTTGTTTATATAGTGATCCAATAGGTATATGACATTGAACCATTGTTTCTCTTTGTAAATAATAATGAACCAATGTACCTCTTCAATATATGAATGCATCTCTTCATATAAGTATGTGCCTTTTCAATATAACATAGTAATCATACTATTTTAATTAATGCAATGTGAATGAACCATTGTGTCTTTTAGATTGTTTAGTCACGTTTTCAATTGGGTCAATAGATTTTGATTATCATGATTTAATTCATTTTTTACCTTACCATGGGTAAATACCAGCATGGTTTGCAAATACCATGTGCTCTTTCACTTTTACCCTTTTTCTTTAACTCCACTTTCACTTTTACCTTTTTCTTTAATCCAATTTCACTTTTAGATTTTTCTTTATTTCACTTTCATACTTACTTCTCTTTTATGTAAACTTCACTTCCACTGAACTTTTCAACTTTTGTTATTTATTAAAGTCATATTTATATTTAATCCACTTTCATTTCCACTTTTGCATCAACTCCATTTCCACTTAAATTTACCACTTTTGTATTTATTAAAGTGATACCAAGGTCACATTTATATTTAATCACTTACTAACCTTTGACATATATTTGATCACTTACTAACCTTTGACACTAATGAAAATTTATTCAACAATTGATTGTCTGAGTGGTTCTAACCATTAGTGGTTGTTGGAAATTGTTTGGGTTTGAAGGGTTGTCCAACTTCGTCCTGGAAAGAATGATTACCAAAACTTGCTATGAAATATCGAATACCATGTTGATTTAACAGACTCAATGGTTCTCATTGTTGCATCAACAAATTTCCCTTCGACTACACTCTAAAATGATAGTGCACGAGAAAGTATTCAAGAGGGCGATTGTAATGTCCCTGTCCATCCATGTCGGGCCATGCTATGCCAGAGAACTCTTACATTCTCTTTGCGGAACATACTGTAACATACCCAACATCTAACTGATCTATGCCACATAAATTTTTTGAACTGGATGCAATTAAAGTTATGTAAATGCACGGATTCATACTAAACTGACAGTAAACATATACATGCAACATATACAAGAAATACCCATAAATTTATAGACAATTATAACACACATAAGATAAACCCATAAATATAAACACGTAAATAACAATGCAGCATGTAAATTTATCACCTAGATTGGCACTTATCTTGGTAAGAATATCACCAACTGCATGCAGACCTTCYACGAACCTCCCATCCTTATACCACATTGTTCATCACTCTCAACAATGAGTCACCCCTGAGATGGGACTAAACTCCACCTGGGTAAAGGGATTCCTAACCAGGCTAAAGGCTCATAGACAAYAGGAAAGACTTTGTCTCAGGTGCTCACTCAACTGACAGCCTACAGTCCCTCATTCCCCACATGTCTATCCCACCCAGGAAGTGTGCCCCTTCTCTGCTCAACAGTCCTTCRGTTGCCCCACTTCCTTTCTAGGCTTCAACAATAGGCCGGACAGGAAGTCTCAGAGCATTRTAGCTATAGTTTCGCACCTTTAGGAAATCAATCCCCAACAATTCTCTCACCCAGATAATTTCTCACGGGCCTGGCAACCTGCTTCTTTAGTCCATCTCCCAAGCTAACCAGATACACCAACACAAATGTCTATGGATATGGGTTCAGGTACAGTCACAAAAAATGTAAAGAAAAGCTCAATGGGTGTGAATACTCATGGATGATTGACTGCATGGATGAATGATGGAAGGAATGATGGAAAATATGATAGGAAATGAACTAAGTCCCAACAATATGTATGCATGTCCCCAACTTGAAACTTGTCATGTTGGGAGCTACTTTGGCCCACTTGGCCCCAACTTTAGAACTTGGATAAAATAATTATCCATACTTTATATTTTAATCAATATTAATATAATATTCCTTTTTGGATTAAGCTCCCTAGCTTAGCCCCTCCCTTTCCCTAACTAGTGGAGTTTAGTTCCCCATCTCTTTTATCATGGTCGGTCTGCGCGCAACGATGTATTTATATTAATTATGAGACATGTACACAAATAGGCGCACTGGCCTTTAACATCTAGGCTCTCCGGCCTAATCAAAACATAAGCATCCTAGATTATAATAATTGACTCACCAACCTATAAAACATAGCATATACACAAAGGCTTGCTGGCCTCACAATCGCGCGCACTCAAGTTACTGCATGTGGTATCCAAGAATGTGCACACTTCCTCATTTTACTGTGCAGTACATGCGCGCACTATACCATGAAATGTGCATATAAAATGATGTCATACAGCTCACCAGCTTAAGTACATTTTCATTTAAATTTACAATTGGGTTCAACCTTATGGATATTACAATCCCCTCCCTTTATTTATGCACTGTCCTTAGTGCATCATGTACCCATGTACAACAAAATTTCAAAAATCCTCAAAAAGATGCAAGTATTCTTCCTGCATTGCATCCTCATTCTCCCAAGTAGCGTCCTCAAAACTGTACTAGGTCCATTGGACCTTTACAAGCCCTATGGCTCAGTTCCGAAGTTGTTTGAATTCTCGATCCAGAATGCGTACCGGATGCACTTGAAAAGTGCCTTCTTGCTCCACCTAAATCACATTCCAATCAATAACATGAGTAGCATCAGGTATATATTTCTTTAGCAATGATACATGGAATACATTATGAACAGACATAGATGCAGGCAATGCAATCATATAAGCCACTTGACCAATCCTCTCTAGGATTTCAAACATCCCACAATAGCGAGCTGCCAACTTTGAACAATTTCCCAATTTCAAGGAACTTCTGTTGGCTTTCACTTTCAAAAATACATGGTCACCCACTTTAAATTCCCTGTGAGTTCTTCCTTTATCAGCATAGCTTTTCTACCTGTCCTAGGTGGCCTTTAAATTTTGTTTTATTTTTATCATTTGCTTCTCCATTTCCTTGAGCAAATCTGGCCCAACCACTGCTCTGTCTGCGGGGTTATCACAACTTACTGGTGTATTGCACTTTCTGCCATAAAGTGTCTCAAATGGGCTCATCTTTAGAGATGCTTAGTACCCATTGTTATAAGAAAACTCTACCAAGTGTAGGTAGTCTTCCCATTTTGATGTTTTATCCATCACATACATTCTCAACATATCCTCAATCACTTGATTCACCCTCTCTGTTTGCCCATCTGATTCTAGATGACAAGTTGTACTAAAATTCAAATTTGTTCCAAATCCATTAAATAATCCTTTCCAAAATTTTGAGGTAAATTTTGGATCTTTGTCAGACACAATTGTCTTGGGTATGCCATGTAATCTAGCAATTTCTCTCATATAAACATCAATAATGTTCATTTCCTTGTGAGTGAGCTTAATTGGAATAAAATGGACAGCTTTAGTAAGTTTATCCACCACCACCATGATAGAATCATGTTGCTTGTTTGTTCTGGGAAGTTTGGTAATGAAATTCATTGTTACAACTTCCCATTTCCACTCAGGAATGGGTAATGGTTGTAGCAAACCAACTGGGTGTCTATGCTCAGCCTTTACCTTTTAGCATTCCAAACATTTGGCAATAAAATCAGCAACCTCTTTTTTCATGCCTGGCCAATAATATTGGCTCTTGACAACTGCAATAGTTTTTTGATATCCTGGGTGCCCAGCATAAGGCACATTATGCATTTCACTCAATATCAGATTTTTCAATTCATTAGAATTTGGTACATAAACTCTACCCCTGTACATGATAATTTCATCATTATTTAGCTTATATTCCTCAATTTTCTGCTACAAAATACCTTGCTGTAATTTTGTCATTAATTCCTTGTAATGCAAATCTAATTTGGCAGCCTCTGTAATTCTATCTTTCAAATATGATTGGTAAATGATAATAGCTTTAGCATGCATTTCATGCACTCTTCTGTTGAGTGCATCAGCCACTTTGTTCTCTTTTCCCTTGATATGATTTATATCAAAGTCATACTCACTTAAAAATTCTAACCATCTACTTTGCCTAGCATTTAGAGTTGGTTGATCAAATAAATATTTCAGACCATTATGGTCTATTCTTAGCTCAAACATTTTCCCCATGAGGTAGTGTCTCCATTTCCTTAAGGCATGCACTATGGCTGCCAACTCCAAATCATGAGTGTCATAGTTTCTTTCATGATCCTTTAACTTCCTTGATTCATAACATATAACAAACCCATTTTGACTGAGGAATCCACCAAGTCCCTCTTTACATGCATCTGTGCATACAATGAATTCTTCATTTGGGTCTGCAATCCTTAGTATTGGAGCACTTGTTAGTAATTGTTTCAAGTGTTGGAAACTCTTTTCACAATTCAATGTCCATTGAAACTTCACACCCTTTCTTTGCAAGGAAGTGATTGGGTGTGCAATCTTTGAGAATCCTTCAATAAATCTCCTATAGTAGCCTGCAAGGCCCATGAATGATCTTACCTCTGTCACATTCTTTGGCGCTAACCATTCTCTAATGGCTTCTATCTTCTCAGGATCCACTGCTATCCCATCCTTTGAAATGATGTGCCCCAAATAATGAATTTTCATTTGATAAAATGAGCACTTGCGCAACTTGGCATACAACTGATGCTCCCTTAATACTTGCAACACCATTCTCAAATGATGCTCATGCTCTTCTTCTGAATTAGAGTATATAAGAATGTCATTCAAAAAGACAATGACAAACTTGTCTACATATTCTCGGAAAACACCATTCATTAAGCACTTGAAAACAGCTGGTGCATTTGACAACCCAAATGGCACCACTGTGAACTCATAATGACCATACCTTGTTCTGAAGGTGGTATTGTTGATATGTTCCTCCTTAATCCTTACCTGATGGTATCCTAACCTGAGATCTATCTTTGAAAATATCTTTGCATCCTTCAATTGATCAAAAAGATCATCAATCCTTGGCAGAGGATACTTGTTCTTAACAGTCACTTTATTCAATTGTATGAAATCAATGCACAATCTTAATGTTCCAAGGTGACACACTTGGGCATATATACCCCTTCTTCAAGAGTTATTCAAGCTACATTTGCAACTCCTTCATCTCTGGTGTACTCATTATGTAAGGAGTCTTTGAAACTGGAGATTCTTCAGGCATTAGATTTATAGAGAAATCAATGTCTCTCTATGGGGGTAGTCCTGGTACCTGATTGAACACATCTTCAAATTCTTCCAAGACTGCATGATCTTCCAAATTTGGCACCTTATCTCTAGGTGTCTCTTCCATATGTGATGCAAATATTTGACACCCTTTCCTGTAACATTTCTTCAGCTGCAATGCTGAAATCTCTCTGATGGTTACTTCCCTGGGAATTCCATGCACTCTCCTTAGTTTCCCTTCCTCATCCAGGAAAGTAAATGTTTTGTTATGATAGTCTAGGAGAGCATGATGTTGGTCCAACCAATCCATCCCAATTAGACAGTCATAGGAACCTAAAGGTAAGATGTTCAAATCTGCCTTGGTGTTCAATCCATTCATGTCCATGAGGCATGACATAACCATATCACTAACTTTTCTTTTGGCTCCTGTAGCCAGCTGCACCAGCCAAGATTTCTCATGCTTGCTTCTTGGAAAATGCAAACTTTCCACCATCTTAGGATCTATATAACTATGACTAGCTCCTGAATCAATTAAAATAGCAATGGTTTGGTTGTTGATCATACCTTCCACCTCAATCATATGTGACTGATATTTTGTTTGCTTGTTGTCCAGGGCTGCATAGATCCTTGGTACATTTATTCCCATGTCCTCCACTATTTCAGCTTGTTGTACATTGTGAATAGATCTCCCTTTTTCACCTCTACGAGGACAATCTCTGTACATGTGATCTCCTTTACAACCCCAACATTGAATAGGTGGTTTCCTTGGCCTTTGACCCCCTATTTCAATTATTTTGGGCTCTCTAGGAGCTTGTTGTCCCTGTGGATTATTTCTGAAGAATGGTGGCTTAGATCCCTTCTTCCTCTGATCCATCTTGAATTTATTTTTTTCTTCAAAAGATTTTTAGAAAGTTGGCCTTGCTTTCTGTTGATCATATAGGCATTTATCTCACCTTATGGTCTCTTCCAATGTCTTGGGATGATCATACTATATTTTTTCACTGATGAATGATGGCAATCCACTCAAATACCTTTGAATCTTAACTGTCTCATCCTTGATGAAAGAGACATACTTCAGAATTTCTATAAACCTTCTCTCATATTCATCAATGGTCATACTCCCCAGCTTGAGTTCGAAGAACTCTTTAATTTTCTTGTCATAGTATCTTTTAGTCAAGTATTTCTTCTCAAAATACTTCTTGAATTTCCTCCGAGTGACACTTTTCTCTTTAATGTGTTGCACCTGCACAAGTTGATCCCACCACATGGATGCCTTCCCCTTGAGTTGATAGATGGCAATTCTATCTTCTACATGAGAAGAATAATTATGCAATTGAAAATAGTTTCTCATGCCCAACATCCATGTTTCTGCATATTCATCCTTTTTGTGCTCACCATCAAATGTAGGAGGTTTGATTTTGTTCATTTCTCCTCGCAATTCATCCACCCCAGACCTCTCATGCTTTCTGACAGGGGATGGACTTGAGTTGTTGTGTGATGTCTTATTGGAATTCCTCGGGGAGTGGTGGTGATGCCTGCTAACACTTCTTGCTTTTCTTTTCTCATCATGAGACCTGTAATTTCCTGACTTGCTTGAGCCACTCTCCTTATCCAATTTATTTTTCTATTATGTTCAAGCTCTCCAATAACTTCATGTTGAAGTCATCCTATTGATCCTTCTCTTTCATAAGACTTTCATTATCATCTTTATGGATTTGGACATCCTTCTTCAAATTTTTAATGGTCTCTGCCATATTCATGTTTTCATCTCTTCCTTTTCCATGTCCATTGGAGTTGGTTCCTTCAATGCCCAAATGGACATCCATCCCTCTGCTCTCATATTGTTGATTGTATGTCCCCTATGCCTCTTCCATTCCTCTGGACTCTAAGATGATATTGATCTGATCTATTTTTTGTTAACTCTGCAAAATGTGCAGCCAACAAAACTTTGTCAGGCTAACTGTTTCAACAAGTTCCTGAAAATATGAACCATTTTGGTTCAATAATATATCAGAATCATTTCTTCTGATTTCCTACAAAACTGAATGCCCAAATCAATTTTATGGGTGGATATTTAGATTCCATTTTTCAATACCTTTCCAATGCCTTCTCACATTCTCAATTCCGAGTCTGGAGCAGAAAGTTATCGTCATTAGAAATTTTCCCATTAACTTTTCTGTTCACACTTCCACTTGGCGCAATTATGCGCTGTAATTATACATTTTCAACCCTACACCATTGAAATTTTCATATGAACTCAATTGGGTTTCTGCATAAACATATTATGGACATTCTTTCCAAGTTTCACCTTATTCTGGGTTTTGGGCTGCTAGTTACAGCCTGCTGAAGTTTCTAGGCCAATTTGTGTTTTTGGTCTGGAATGCTACATGTAGCTTATTTTCCATATTAAACACCTTTAACATGCCCATAAATTTAATTCATCTCTGGGACTGTCTTTTATGGTTCAATATCTTTCCATTGACTACTCCTGCGCCTCAATCTGATTCTGAAGCAAAAAGTTATGGCCCTTTGAAGTTAGTTGGGTCATAAAATTTACTCTCCACTGTTTGGGTTGTAACTTTCTCAAAAAAACTTTGTTTGACAAATAGTTTACACCATTAGAAAGATCTATCTGAGCTMTTTTATTTGAGCTATAGAGACATAGTGTACCTTCGATACACCTCTGTCTCATAGTTTTTGAGTTGCTAAAAACGCTCTTAARCCCCTCAAAAACGCGTTGCAAAAAGATGACGTTCAAATGATATAAAATGTCGCATAAAATCACAGGTTTTCTATTTTTATTCACCTTCCAAATGACTCTGCGTGCACAAATTTCAACCTATAAACCCATATTTACCATGYGTGGCAACAACACAAGGGAAATCGTGCTTTGTGCACTTTAAAACCAATGTGTATCACTTCTCTATCGCGCCACTAACTTACGCGCACTACTTTCATGTCGCGCGCCAATATCCACCGYGCATAGTTTTTGTACCGTGCGTTGATATTCCACGCGCATTTCACTCGACACACTAAACCATGCCAAATTTTAATATGCCTCCACTACGCACCAAAACTCTGCGTGCACCATTAACAAAATTGTCGCGTGACAACATATACTCACATTGTGTGTGCAACTACCAAACTCCACTGCACTATGCCAATACTGCACGCACTATGCACGCCATTATTATGAATGTCCACACCATGCACACTTCTTATGCATATGCACACTGCGCAATGCCAAATTTACCGCATGCACCCGCACACCAACATTTTTCCGCACGGCGCCAAAATTTAGCACGCGCACCAGAAAACCACTATTTTTCTACGCGATACCAAAATTTAGCGCGCACACCCACACACTAACATTTTTTCGTGCGTCCACCAGCATGCCAATATCTTGCTGCGCAATCCCGAATTTTACCTATCACAAGCTTTCCACTACGCATCATGCATTTTTTAGTGCGCCCACCTGTGCACATTCACCTTTATGCGCATCAAATCCTCGTAAATTTTGTTGCAGAAATTGGGGTTTTTTCCTAACTTTTCCCAATTTACCATAGACATTCTGCAACCACGAAATTCATTCAATTTCACCCTGAAAACACCAATTCAACCTCTGCAACAACAAATCGTTGTGGGTTGACATTTCTGGAACAAATTTCCCCAAAATCAATTCACGAATTGAGAATTTTATTTATTAATCTCGCTCCAACTATCATGGCTTCACTCTAACTTCAAATTCGACAAATTCCAGGTTTGAATTTGCTAGAACAGATATTAAATCAATAATATCTTACCACATGGCCAAATTTCTCAATTTTCCCATGAATTTACCAACCGAAATTGGGGTTTTTCCCAATTTTTGTACCATATTGTAGTTGGACACTCTACAACTCGAAATTTGGCCACTTCGAAATAATCCTCTGTGAAATTTCGCTTCAACTTAACTTGTTTGGCCCATCCAGGCTCAGTGTTGAAAATTGTAGCTCTAATACCAATTTGTAACGTCCCTGACCATCCATGTCGGGGCATGCTATGCCAGAGAACTCTTACATTCTCTCTGCGAAACATATTGTAACATACCCAGCATCTAACTAAGCTATGCCACATAAATTTTTCGAACTGGATGCAATTAAAATACATATGCACACAGAATTCTTGCAGAAGCATACATATATAAAAACGTAGACAAAAAAATGTGTTATGTAAATGCACAGATTCATACTAAAATGACAGTAAACATATACATGCAACATATACAGGAAATACCCATAAATTTACAAACAGTTATAACACACATAAGATAAACCCATAAATATAAGCACGTAAATAACAATGCAACATGTAAATTTATAACCCAGATTGGCACTTATCTTGGTAATAATATCACCAACTGCGTGCAAACCTTCCACGAACCTCCCAGACTTAGACCACATTGTTCATCACTCTCAACAGTGAGTCACCTCTGAGCTGGGACTAAACTCCACCTGGGTAAAGGGATTCTTAACCAGACTAAAAGCTCATAGACAACAGGAAAGACTCTGTCTCAGGTACTCACTCAATTGACAGCCTATGGTCCCTCATTCCCCACATGCCTGTCCCACCCAGGAAGTGTGCCCCTTCTCTGCTCAATAGTCCTTCGACTGCCCCACTTCCTTTCTGGGCTTCAGCAACAGGTCAGACAGGAAGTCTCAAAGCACTGCAGCTGCAGTTCCACACCTTTAGGAAATCAATCCCCAGCAATTCTCTCGCCCAAAGAATTGCTCACGGGCCTGACAACCCACTTCTTCAGTCCAGCTCCCAAGCTAACTAGATACACCAACACAAATGGCTATGGATACGGGTTCAGGTACAGTCATGAAAAATGCAAAGGATAGTTCAATGGGTGTGAATACTCATGGATGATTGACTGCATGGATGAATGATGGAAGGAATGATGGAAAAGATGATAGGAAATGAACCAAGTCCCAACAATATGTAGGCATGTCCCCAACTTGACACTTGTCATGTTGGGAGCTACTTTGACCCACTTGGCCCCAACTTTAGAACTTGGATAAAATAATTATCCATACTTTATATTTTAATAAATATTAATATAATATTCCTTTTTGTCTTAAGCTCCCTAGCTTATCCCCTTTCCTTAGCTTA
>JASDQU010586403.1:53163-72247 GCA_032191745.1 Picea mariana | reverse complement strand
GGTTTTTAAGGGCTACGAATTAGGATTTAGTCGAAGATCAATAAATTCTTGCGTAGAGCTTCATTTGGAAATAATGGAGTAAGCGTCAGTTGTAAGCTTTTATAGTTGAAGTTTACTTTACTATTTGTGGAGTTTAGTTGTTTTTGGTTTGCATGTAACTGATTAAGTAGGTTAGTTTCCTATATAATTATGTAATCAGTCTTCATTCAATAGAGAAATAAGCGTAGTCTCACCATATATTGTTTTCTCATATTTTATCTTGGTATCAGAGCTACAAAGAGAAGTGTGTAAATTTCTAGCGGTCCACAGATCCCTCCTCTAATAAGGTGCGGTGGCACACTACTCAAACTTTCCGCTAGTAAGGTGCGGCGACACACTACTCAAACTTTCCGCACACCAGAAACGGAGAAATTTGGGCAATCAAGCTGCAGTTACAGCGCGGATATCCTTGCCAATTTCAGAAATTTCCGCAGTCAAGCTGCAGTTACAGCGCGGATATCCTTGCCAATTTCCGCAACCTAAGTAATCAAGAGGTGCGGACTCCCCGCACTCCAATAACCGGGTGAGGTGTGAAAATACCTGTGTTTGCGCAGATCGCATGACCTCGTGGAAGGAAAAAATCGTGAAGGTTATATTCTTGCATGAGTTTGTATGCGTGGAGTTTAAAGCGTGAGATTCCATGCGTGAGCAAATCATGAGTTTTTTTTTAATTTTGCTACATGAGGTTTTGGTGCTCGTTCTGAGGTTCTGGTTTTGAAGACGGGGAGAGGGGCAAGCCTTTGTGTAGACTGATCGAACCTGTGCTTGGAAAGATGGCCGATCCATTCACGATTTTAAAAGTGAAGAATAAGTGTTTTTTTGTTTGAAGCGTTGAAACAAAAGAGGATCCCCTCCATTCACAATTTATTTGTGCACATTTTTTTTTAAAGGGATTAATCAATGGCACACTTTCTTATACAAATTAAAAATAGGTTTATAAATCATGAGGTGGAAAGGATGGAGGATCATAAATAGTGAGGTATAAATTTATTGAAAGTGGATTTATTGAAGTTTATTAAAAGTGGATATTTTTTATATAAAAAAGCGACGCTGCTATAAAAAAAAGGTGAAGAGGAAGTTATAAGTTTTTTTAAAAAGTGAATATTTTGGATATTAAACTTTATGTGAGGTGGGGTTATGATTTAGAGTGGATGCATCTGTATTTAAAGTGGATGCATGTGAAATTTATATATTATTTTTATATACAAAATGGTTTTAAGATTTATTTATATCTCTTTTAAGAAAACTAAGGTCAAGGTAGAGATGAATCAGTGGTATTCGAAGGTAGAGCAATGGAAAGTTGTATATCCTTGGAGATTCAGTTGCAGAGACTAAATTGCAGCGATGGTAAATTCGTTGGCAGAGACCTACCTCAACGAAGCCAACAAGTTAGATGGCTTGAATTTCATTTACTGGAAATTCAAGATGCAGACGCTGATGGAGGGCTATGGTGTCCGGAACATTGCGAAGGGAACTAAATTGAAACCTGATGCGGCTACAGGTGCGACAACAGCACAGATCCAAGATTGGGAGAAGCATGAAAACAAGGCAAAGGTATTGGTGTGCATGTCAGTTAAAGATAGCATAATTCCACATATTAGAGAAGCTACCACTTCTGCTGCAACATGAACAATGCTTAAAGCATTGTATGAAACTAGCAATACAAATCGCATTTTGTTCCTGAAAACTAAATTGCTAGGCATTAAGATGGATGGAAATAAATCTGTTAGTTCATTTTTGGGTCGTATTAAAGAGGTGAAATACAAGCTAGTAAATATAGGGGAAATTGTTTCCAACACTGATCTAGCCACTATTACCTTAAATGGTATGCTAGAAGATTATCATATGTTCATAACAGGTCTCGCAGCAAGGGAGAAACCTCCTACTTTTGAAGAACTAACAGGTATTTTGCTGCAAGAGGAAGAGAGGCGCGGGAATCTGAAGCCTCACAATAAAGATTTGGCACTGTGTTCAAATAAGAGATCTCTGATAGGGAGATCAGTAGAAAGAGGCAGAGGAGGCAGTTCATGGCAGAGAGGCGGTTCATGGAAGAGAGGCAGTTCATTACAGAGAAGACAATCTCCAAATAATGTTATGCAATCTAATAAGACTGATTTCAAAGAGTTGTTTTTGTTGTGGTCGACCTGGACATATTGTTAAAGACTGTCATAAGAAAAAGAGTGACGAGGCTAGGAATAAACCTAGAACACATTCAGGTCATTATGCAGAAAAATATTCAAATCAAAATCTCAGATTATTTATTGCTAGTGATGATATTGATGAACCCCCAAAATTTGAATCACGGGATCTTCGACCGTTTGTGTCTAACACTGCTTTATGTGCTGAAAAAGATGATTATGATGCATGGTTTATGGATTCCAAAGCATCATTACATATGACATGCAATAAGATGTGGTATACTAATTTTAAAGAAACACAAAATGGAGCCAACATATATCTTGGTGATGACCACGCTCATCAGATCAAGGGATATGGAGACATTCCTGTGACATTGTCGAATGGTACAATTTGTCACATTTGCATTGTTGTATATGTGCCAAGAATAAAGAAAAAATTGATCTTTGTGTCCACCATTACATATCAAGACTTGAAGGTTGAGTTCTTCAAGAATTATTGCATAGTGAAGGATCTGTTGGACCATTTCAAAACTATTGCAACGGGAGTCAAAGAAGGAGGCCTATACAAACTTGATGTTACCAGCAAAGCACATCACACACTAACTTCTACAACTATGCCAACAAATATTCTTTGGCATCAAAGGTATGGACACATCAATCATCGTGATTTATTGTTATTACAGAAAATGAATATGGTTGAAGGAATTCCCATGTTAAAGAATGAGAATGTTGCGTGTGATGGATGTGCATTAGGAAAGATGCACAGAGATGAATTCCCCTCTAATCCTGATAAGAAAAAGAGAGATGTGTTAGATATTGTGCATACTGATGTTTGTGGGCCTATGCAGACTAGGACTTTAGGAGGTGCATTTTACTTTATGTTATTTATTGATGATTGCACGAGATACACATGGGTTTACTTCCTTAGACAAAAAAGTGATGTTTTCGAGTACTTTAAGGAATTCAGAACCATGGTGGAAAAGCAGACAGGAAAATCCATCAAAATCCTCTGTTCAAATCAAGGGGGAGAGTATAAATCATGAGACTTCAACAAATATTGCAAAGATCATGGAATAGTACAATAGTTTACAGTACCTCACACTCCACAGCAGAACAAAGTTGCTGAAAGGAAAAATAGAACTCTGGTATAGTGTGCATGTAGTATGATGAAAGGTAAGAACCTCTCGAATGTTTTTTGGGATGAAGCCATAAATACTGCAGTTTATTTAAAGAATAGAAGTTCAACAAGGTGTCTTGATAATGTTACTCACTTCGAAGCCTTGTATGGCTCCAAACCTACAGTTCATAATTTGAAAGTATTTGGGTGTAAGACTTTTGCTCGTATTCCAAAGGAGAATAGGAAGAAATTGGATGCTAAAGCCATTAAATGTATTTTATTTGGGTATTGTTCTGAATTCAAAGCATACAAACTGTTTGATCCTGCTACTCACAAAGTATTTGCAGGTAGAGATGTATTTTTCCATGAGCAGGAAGCAGGAAATCATGACGATAACAGTCGTGAGGAATGGCATAGACTTCTTGATGAAGGAGTTAAAGAAGAGAAACAACAACAACAACCACAACTGCTACGACAACAACAATAGTAGAAAGAAGGAATCGATGATATGGACAATTCAAGCAGTCACAGTTCACCTAGAGGTGAAGACAGATCTTCACAATGTGGGGAGGAAGATAATCAGTTGAGAAGATCTTCATGACAGGTTCGGCTCCCTGAGAGGTATAAATACTATGCCCTAATGAATAGCATTTCAAATGTCACAGAACCCATGAGTTTTGATGAAGCTAATGAACATGATGAATGGTGAAATGCAATGGAGGAAGAATATGAATCTATAATGAAAAACGATACTTGGGAATTGACTGAATTTCCTAAACATAAGAAGCCCATTGGATGCAAATTGATATACAAACCCATGTTTAAATTAGAAAGTAGTATAGATAAGTATAAGGCTAGACTGGTTGCAAAGGGGTATTCGTAAACATAAGGTATTGATTATGCTGAAACGTTTGCACTAGTAGCTAAATTGAATACTATTAGAGTGTTAATTTCTTTAGCTACAAAGTACCATTGGAAGCTACACCAGTTAGATGTTAAATCTGCATTTTTGAATGGTGAGNATAAGAACACTTAGTGTCTAAGTTAAAGAAAGCATTGTATGGACTAAAACAGGCACCTAGGTCATCGTATGAGAAGATAGACTCTTTCTTTCTTCAAAAGGGTTTTATGAAGAGAAAAAGTGATCCAAATTTGTATACCAAATTTGAAGAGCAGGGGTATATAGTATTGATTTCATTATATGTTGATGATTTGATAATTACAGGTAATGCAGAGAAATTAATTGATGAAATCAAGGAGCAGTTGTCAAAAGTTTTTGAAATGAAAGATTTTGGTGATTTACATTACTGCCTAGGTCTTGAAGTTTGGAGAAATGTAGGCCAAACTTTTGTTTGTCAGATTAAGTATATCAAAGAAGTACTTAAGAGATTTAAAATGGATTAGTGTAAGTCTTCTACTGTTCCCATGCAGTAGAATGTGAAAATTTCTTGTGATGATGGTTCGAAGGAGGTGAATGGCACTATGTATAGACAGATGGTGGGTAGTTTGAATTATCTCACCACAACTAGACCTGATATTGCATACTTTGTGAGTGTGTTGAGTCAGTTTATGAAGAAACCTCTAGAAATCCATTAGAATGCAACAAAGGCGGTACTCGAGTATCTAAAAGGAACACTTGATTATGGTATTAAATATATTGATGCATCTGATATTGAGTTGACATGTTACTTAGATTCTGATTTGGATGACAATATGGATGATCGAAGATCAACCACTGGATATGTGTTTGGCATTGGATCTGGGGTTGTTTCATGGAGTAGTAAAAGGAATCCTACTGTATCTTTGTCTTCTACTGAAGAAGAATATAAAGCCTTGTGTGCAGCAACTTGTGAAGTTGTTTGGTTAAGAAGACTTCTTCAAGATGTTGGAGAAGAACGAAAGGAGCCTACAATGATCAAATGTGATAATCAAAGTTCAATCAATCTTGCAAAGAATCTGATTTTTCATGCAAGGACAAAGCATGTTGAAGCTCAGTTTCATTTTGTTAGAGAAAATTTGCAGTAAAATGAAATAGCTCTTATGTATTGTAATACTAGTGAAAATGATGCTAATATTTTCACTAAGCCTCTTGGAAACATTAAGTTTGAGTTGTTTAGGGAGATGTTAGGTGTAGAAGTCAATCCATTCTCCATTAAGGGGGAGACTTAAAAATAATGGAGTAAGCGTCAGTTGTAAACGTTGGTTCTAAGAGTCAGTTCATAGTTGAAGTCTACTTCACTGCCTGTAGAGTCTAGTTGTATGTGGATTGCATGTAACTGACTAAGTAGGTTAGTTTCCTATATAATTATGTAATCAGTCTTCATTCAATAGACAAGTGATCGTAGAGTCACCGTGTGTTGTTTTCTCATATTTTATCTTGGTATCAGAGCCACAGGGAGAGGTGCGTAAATTTCTAGTGGTCTGCAAGTCCCTCCTCTGGTAGGGTGTGGCAACACACTACTCAAGATTTCTGCACACCTAAAATGGAGAAATTTTTGTAGTCAAGCTGCAGTTACAGCGCGAATATCCTTGCCAATTTCTGAAATTTTCGTAGTCAAGTTGCAGTTACAGCGCAGATATCCTTGCCAATTTCTGCAACCTAAGTAATCGAGAGGTGCAGACTCCCCACACTCCAATAGCTGGGTGAGGTGCGAAAATACCTGTATTTGCGCAGGTTGTGTGAGCTTGTGGAAGGCGAAAATCATGAAGGTTATATTCTGGCATGAGTTTGCATGCGTGGAGTTTGAAGCGTGAGGTTCCATGCGTGAGCAAATGGTGAGCTTTTTATTTTATTTTGTTGTGTGAAGTTTTAGTGCTCGTTTTGAGGTTCTGGTTCTGAGGATGGGGAGAGGGGCGAGCCCTTGTATAGACGGATTGAACATGTGCTTGGGTAGAAGGTTGATCCATTCACGATTTAAAAAGTGAGGAAGCGGATCGTGTGGAAACGTAAGTTTTTTTTTGTTTGAAGCGTTGAAACAAAAGAGTATCCCCTCCATTCACGATTTATTTGTGGACATTTTTTTTAAAGGGATTAATCAATGGCGCACTTCCTTCTACAAATTAAAGATAGGTTTATAAATTGTGAGGTGGAGTGGAGTTATGAAAGGATGGAGGATCATAAATAGTGAGGTATAAATTTATTGCGGATTTTTATTCAAAGTGGATTTTTTGAAGTTTAATAAAAGTTGATATATTTTATATAAAAAGGTGAGGTTGTTATAAAAAGGTGAAAAGGGAGTTATAATTTTTTTTAAAAAGTGGATATTTTGGATATTAAGATTTATGTGAGGTGGGGTTATGATTTAGAGTGGATGCATGTGTATTTAAAGTGGATGCATGTGAAATTTATATATTATTTTTATATATAAAGTGGTTTTAAGGTTTCCTTATATTTCTTATAAGAAAACTAAGGTCAAGGTAGAGACGGATCAGTGGTATCCGAAGGCAGAGAGACAAAAAGTTGCATATCCTTGGTGATTCACTTGCAGAGAATAAATTGCAGCGATGTCGAATCTGTTGGCAGACACCTACCTCAACGAAGCCAACAAGTTAGATGGCTTGAATTTCATTAACTGAAAATTCAAGATGCAGACATTGATGGAGGGCTATGGTGTCTGGAACATTGCGAACGGAACTGAATTGAAACCTGATGCGGCTGTAGGTGCGACAGTAACACAGATCCAAGATTGGGAAAAGCACGAAAACAAGGAAAAGGTATTGTTGCGCATGTTAGTTAAAGATAGCATAATTCCACATATTAGAGAAACTACAACTTCTGTTGCAACATGGACAACGCTTAAAGCATTGTATGAAACTAGCAACACAAATTGCATTTTGTTCCTGAAAACTAAATTGCTAGGAATTAAGATGGATGGAAATGAATCTGTTAGTTCATTTTTTAGTCGTATTAAAGAGGTGAAAGACAAGCTAGTAAATATAGGGGAAATTATTTCCAACACTGATCTGGTCACTATTACCTTAAATGGTATGCTAGAAGAATATCATATGTTCATAAAAGGACTCGTAGCAAGGGAGAAACCTCTTACTTTTGAAGAACTGACAGGTATTTTTTTGCAAGAGGAAGAGAGGCACGGGAATCTGAAGCCTCACAATAAATATTTGGCATTGTGTTCAAATAAGAGATCTGCGAGAGGGAGATCAGGAGAAAGAGGCAGAGGAGGTAGTTCATGGCAGAGAGGCGGTTCATGGTAGAGAGGTAGTTCATCGCAGATAAGACAATCTCCAAATCAAGGTATGCAATCTAACAGGACTGATTCAAAGAATTGTTTTTATTGTGGTCAACAAAACATATTATTAAAGATTGTCATTAGAAAAAGAGTGATGAGGCTAGGAATAAACCTAGAACACATTCAGGTCATTATGCAGAAAAATCTTCAAATCAAGATCTCAGATTATTTATTGCTAGTGATGGTATTGATGAACCCCCAAATTTTGAATTACAAGAGCTTCGGTTGTTTGTTTCTAACATTGCTTTATGTGCTGAAACATATGCTTCTGATGCCTGGTTTGTAGATTCCAGAGCATCAGTACACATGACATGCAATAAGATGTGGTATACTAATTTTAAAGAAACACAGAATGGAGCCAACATATATCTTGGTGATGACCTCCCTCATCAGATCAAGGGATATGGAGACATTCCTGTGACATTGTCGAATGGTACAATTCATCACATTCACAATGTTGTTTATGTGGAAAGAATGAAGAAAAATTTGATCTATGTGTCCACCATTACAGATCAGGACTTGAAGGTTGAGTTCTTCAAGAATTATTGCATAGTGAAGGATCTGCTGGACCATTTCAAAACTGTTGCAATGAGAGTCAGAGCAGGAGGCCTATACAAACTTGATGTTACCAGCAAAGCACATCACGCACTGACTTCTAAAACTATGCCAACAGAGATTCTTTGGCATCAAAGGTATGGACACATCAATCAACCTGTTTTATTGTTATTACAGAAAAAGAATATGGTTGAAGGAATTCCCATGTTAAAGAATGAGAATGTTGCGTTTGATGGATGTGCATTAGAAAAGATGCACAGAGATGAATTCCCCTCTAATCCTGATAAGAAAAAGAGAGATGTGTTAGATCTTGTGCATACTGATGTTTGTGGGCCTATGTTTACTAGGTCTTTAGGAGGTGCATTTTACGTTCTGTTATTTATTGATGATTTCACGAGATACACATGGGTTTACTTCCTTAGACAAAAAAGTGATGTTTTCGAGTACTTTAAGGAATTCAGAACCATGGTGGAAAAGAAGACAGGAAAATCCATCAAAATCCTCCGTTCAGATCAAGGGGGAGAGTATAAATGAGGGGACTTAAACAAATATTGCAAAGATCATAGAATAGTACAATAGTTTACAGTACCTCACACTCCACAGCAGAACAAAGTCGTTGAAAGGAAAAACAAAACTCTAGTATAGTGTGTACGTGGTATGATGAAAGGTAAGAACCTCTCGAATGTTTTTTGGGATGAAGCCATAAATACTGCAGTTTATTTAAAGAATAGAAGTCCAACAAGGTGTCTTGATAATGTTACTCCTTTCAAGGCCTTTTATGGTTCCAAACCTGTAGTTCATAATTTGAAACTATTTGGGTGTAAGACTTTTTCTCATATTCCAAAGGAGAATAGGAAGAAATTGGATGCTAAAGCCATTAAATGTATTTTCATTGGGTATTGTTATGAATTCAAAGCATACAAATTGTTTCATTCTACTACTCACAAAGTATTTGCAAGTAGAGATGTACTTTTCCATGAGCAGGAAGCAGGAAATCATGACGACAACAGTCATGAGGAATGGCATAGACTTCTTGATGAAGGAGTTAAAGAAGAGCAGCAACGACAACAGCTACAACTGCAGCGACAACATCAACAGTAACAAGAAGGACTCAGTGATATACACAATTCAAGCAGTCACAGTTCACCTAGGGGTGAAGACAGATATTCACAAAGTGGGGAGGAAGATAATCAGTTGAGAAGATCTTCACGACAGGTTCGGCTCTCTGAGAGGTATAAATACTATTCCCTAATGAGTAGCATTTCAAATGTCATAGAACCCATGAGTTTTGATGAAGCTAATGAACATGATGAATGGTGAAATGCAATGGAGGAAGAATATGAATCTATAATGAAAAAACATACTTGAGAATTGATTGAATTGCCTAAACATAAGAAGCCCATTGGATACAAATGGATATACAAACCCAAGTTTAAATCAGATAGTAGTATAGATAAGTATAAGGCTAGACTAGTTACAAAGGGGTATTCACAAACATAAGGTACTGATTATGTTGAAATGTTTGCACCGGTGGCTAAATTGAATACTATCAGAGTGTTAATTGTTTTAGCTACAAAGTACCATTGGAAGCTACACCAGTTAGATGTTAAATCTGGATTTTTGAATGGTGAGTTAAAGGAAGAGGTTTACCTTACTCAACCTGAAGGGATTGTGGAAAAAGGGCAAGAACACTTAGTGTGTAAGTTAAAGAAAGCATTATATATACTAAAATAGGTACCTAGGTCATGGTATGAGAAGATAGACTCTTTCTTTCTTCAACGGGGTTTTATGAGGAGCAAAAGTGATCCAAATTTGTATACCAAATATGATGAGCAGGGGTATATAGTATTGATTTCATTATATGTTGATGATTTGATAATTACAGGGAATGCAAAGAAATTAATTGATGAAATCAAGGAGCAACTATCAAAATTTTTTGAAATGAAAGATCTTGTTGAGTTACATTACTGCCTAGGTCTTGAAGTTTGGAGAAATACAGGCCAAACTTTTGTTTTTCAGAGTAAGTATATCAGATAAGTACTTAAGAGATTTAAAATGGATCAGTGTAAGTCTTCTTTTGTTCCCATGCAGCAAAATGTGAAACGTTCTTGTGATGATGGTTCGAAGGAGGTGAATGGCACTATGTATAGACAACTGGTGGGTAGTTTGAATTATATCACCACAAACAGGATTGATATTGCATACTCTGTGAGTGTGTTAAGTCAGTTTATGGAGAAATATCTAGAAATCCATTGGAATGCAGCAAAGGCGGTACTCAGGTATCTAAAAGGAACACTTGATTATGGTATTAAATATACTGATGCATATGATATTGAGTTGACAAGTTACTGAGATTCTGATTGGGCTGGCAATCTGGATTATCAAAGATCAACCACTGGATATGCATTTGG
The DNA here is from genome assembly GCA_032191745.1 of Picea mariana. Taxonomy (NCBI): domain Eukaryota; kingdom Viridiplantae; phylum Streptophyta; class Pinopsida; order Pinales; family Pinaceae; genus Picea; species Picea mariana. The sequence continues at coordinate 61,740 of JASDQU010586403.1, read as the reverse complement.
CATTGAATCCGGGGTTGTTTCATGGAGCAGTAAAAATAAGCCTAATGTATCTTTGTCTTCTACTGAAGCAGAATATAAAGCCTTGTGTGCAACAACTTGTGAAGTTGTTTGGTTAAGAAGACTTCTTCAAGATGTTGGAGAAGAACGAAAGGAACCTACAATGATCAAATGTGATAATCAAAGTTCAATCAATCTTGCGAAGAATCTGATTTTTCATCCAAGGACAAAGCATGTTGAAGCTCGGTTTCATTTTGTTAGAGAAAAGTTGCAGTCAAATGAAATAGCTCTTATGTATTTTAATACTAGTGAAAATGTTGTTGATATTTTCACTAAGCCTCTTGAAAAGATTAAGTTTGAGTTGTTTAGGGAGATGTCAGGTGTAGAATTCAATCCATTCTCCATTAAGGGGGAGACTTGGAAATAATGAAGTAAGCATCAGTTGTAAGCATTGGCTCTAAGAGTCAGTTCATAGTTGAAGTCTACTTCACTGCCTGTAGAGTCTAGTTGTCTATGGTTTGCATGTAACCGACTAAGTTGGTTAGTTTCCTATATAATTATGTAATCAATCTTCATTCAATAGAGAAGTGAGCGTAGCCTCACCGTGTGTTGTTTTCTCATATTTTATCTTTGTATCAAATCCACAGAGAGAGGTGCGTAAATTTCTATCGGTCCGCAGGTCCTTCCTTGGGTAGGGTGTGGCGGCACACTACTCAAACTTTCTGCACACTAGAAATGGAGAAATTTCTACATTCAAGCTACAGTTATAGCACGAACATCCTTGCCAATTTTTGAAATTTCCGTAGTCAAGCTGTAGTTACAGCGCGGATATCCTTTCCAATTTCCTCAACCTAAGTAATCTAGAGGTGTGAACTCCCCGCACTCCAATAGCTGGGTGAGGTGTGAAAATACCTGTGTTTGCGCAGGTCACGTGAGCTCGTGGAAGGAAAAAATCATGAAGGTTATATTCTTACATGAGTTTGCATGTGTGGAGTTTGAAGCATGAGGTTCCATGCATGAGCAAATCGTGAGTTTTATTTTTTTTGCTGCGTGAGGTTCTGGCGCTTGCTCTGAGGTTCTTGTTCTAAGGACAGGGAGAGGGACAAGCCCTTGTGTAGATGGATCGAACATGTGCTTGGGTAGAAGGCCGATCCATTCACGATTTAAAAACTGAGGAAGTGGATCATGTGGAAGCGTAAGTTATTTTTTTGTTTGAAGCATTGAAACAAAAGAGGATCCCCTCCATTCATGATTTATTTGTGCACATTTTTTTTAAAGGGATTAATGAATGGAACTCTTCCTTATACAAATTAAAGATAGGTTTATAAATTGTGAGGTGGAGTGGAGTTATGAAAGGATGGAGGATCATAAATAGTGAGGTATAAATTTATTGAAAGTGGATTTTTTGAAGTTTATTAAAAGAAGATATCTTTTATATAAAAAGGTGAGGCTGCTATAAAAAGGTGAAGAGGGAGTTATAAGTCTTTTAAAAAAGTGGATATTTTGGATATTAAGATTTATGTGACGTGGGGTTATGATTTAGAGTGGATGCATGTGTATTTAAAGTGGATTTAAAGTGGATGCATGTGAAATTTATATATTATTTTTATATATAAAGTGGTTTTAAGGTTTCCTTATATTTTTTTTAAGAAAACTAAGGTCAAGGTAGAGATGGATTGGTGGTATCCGAAGGCAGAGCGATAGCAAGTTGCATATCCTCGGTGATTCACTTACAGAGACTAAATTGCAGCGATGGTGAATCCACTGGCAGAGACCTACCTCAATGAAGCCAACAAGTTAGATGGCTCGAATTTCATTAATTGGAAATTCAAGATGTAGACGTTGATGGAGGGCTATGGTGTATGGAACATTGCGAAGGGAACTGAAGTGAAACCTGATACAGCTGTAGGTGCGACAGAAACACAGATCCAAGATTGGGAGAAACGTGAAAACAAGGCAAAGGTATTGTTGCACATGTCAGTTAAAGATAGCATACTTCCACATATTAGAGAAGCTACAACTTTTGCTACAACACGGACAACGCTTAAAGAAAAATATGAAACTAGCAACAAATATCGCATTTTGTTCCTGAAAACTAAATTTCTAGGCATTAAGATGGATGGAAATGAATTTGTTAGTTCATTTTTGGGTTGTATTAAAGAGGTGAAATACAAGTTAGTAAATATAGGGGAAATTGTTTCCAACACTGATCTGGTCACTATTACCTTAAATGGTATGATAGAAGATTATCATATGTTCATAACAGGTCTCGCAACAAGGGAGAAACCTCCTACTTTTGAATAACTGACATGTATTTTGTTGCAAGAGGAAGAGAGGCGCGGGAATTTGAAGCCTCACAATAAATATTTGGCACTGTGTTCAAATAAGAGATCCGTGAGAGGGAGATCAAGAGAAAGAGGCAGAGGAGGCAGTTCATGGTAGAGAGGAGGTTCATGGCAGAGAGGCAGTTCATCGCATATAAGACAATCTCCAAATCAAGGTATGCAATCTAACAGGAATGAGTCAAAGAGTTGTTTTTATTGTGGTTGACCTGGGCATATTGTTAAAGACTGTCATAAGAAAAAAAGTGATGAGACTAGGAATAAACCTAGAACACATTCAAGTCATTATGCAGAAAAATCTTCAAATGAAGATCTGATATTATTTATTGCTAGTGATGATATTGATGAACCCCCAAATTTTGAATCACGGGATCTTTGACTGTTTGTGTCTAACGCTGCTTTATGTGTTGAAACTAATGATTCTGATGCCTGATTTGTGGATTCCAAAGCATCATTACATATGACATGCAATAAGATGTGGTATACTAATTTTAAAGAAACACATAATGGAGCCATCATATATCTTGGTGATGATCACGCTCATCAGATCAAGGGATATGGAGACATTCCTGTGACATTGTCGAATATTACATTTCGTCACATTCGCAACGTTGTTTATGTGCCAAGAATAAAGAAAAATTTTATATTTGTCTCCACCATTACATATTAGGACTTGAAGGTTGAGTCCTTCAAGAATTATTGCATAGTGAAGGATATGTTGGACCATTTCAAAACTGTTGCAACGGGAGTCAGAGCAGGAGGTCTATACAAACTTGATGTTACCAGCAAAGCACATCACGCACTGACTTCTGCAACTATGCCAACATAGATTCTTTAGCATCAAAGGTATGGACACATCAATCATCCTGATTTATTGTTATTACAGAAAAAGAATATGGTTGAAGGAATTCCAATGTTAACGAATGAGAATGTTGCATGTGATGGATGTGCATTAGGAAATATGCACAGAGATGAATTCCCCTCTAATACTAATAAGAAAAAGATAGATGTGTTAGATCTTGTGCATATTGATGTTTGTGAGCCTATGCAGACTAGGTCTTTAGAAGGTGCATTTTACTTTCTGTTATTTATTGATGATTGCATGAGATACACATGGGTTTACTTCATTAGATGAAAAAGTGATGTTTTCGAGTACTTTAAGGAATTCAGAATCATGGTGGAAGAGCAGATAGGAAAATCCATCAAAATCCTCCATTTAGATTAAGGGGGAGAGTATAAATCAGGTGACTTCAACAAATATTGCAAAGATCATGGAATAGTATAGTAGTTTACAGTACCTCACACTCCACAGCAGAACAAAGTCGCTGAAAGGAAAAACAGAACTCTGGTAGAGTGTTCACGCAATATTATGAAAGGTAAGAACCTCTCGAATGTTTTTTGAGCTGAAGCCATAAATACTGCAGTTTATTTAAAGAATAGAAGTCCAACAAGTTGTCTTGATAATGTTACTCCTTTCGAAGCCTTGTATCGTTCCAAACCTGCAGTTCATAATTTCAAAGTATTTGGATGTAAGAATTTTGCTCATATTCCAAAGGAGAATAGGAATAAATTGGATGTTAAATCCATTAAATGTATTTTCATTAGGTATTGTTCTCAATTCAAAGCATACAAACTTTTTGATCCTGCTACTCACAAAGTATTTGCAAGTAGAGATGTACTTTTCCATGGGCAGGAAGCAGGAAATCATGATGACAACAGTCATGAGGAATGGCATAGACTTCTTGATGAAGGAGTTAAATAAGAGCAGCAACAACAACAACCACAACTGCAGCGACAACAACAACAACAAGGAATCAGTGATATGGACAATTCAAGCAGTCACAGTTCACCTAGAGGTGAAGATAGATCTTCACAAAGTGGCCAGAAAGATAATTAGTTGAGAAAATATTCACAACATGTTCGTCTCCCTGAGAGGTATAAAGACTATGCCCTAATGAGTAGCATTTCAAATTTCATAGAACCCATGAGTTTTGATGAAGCTAATGAACACGATGAATGGTGAAATGCAATGGAGGAAGAATATGAATCTATAATGAAAAAAAATACTTGGGAATTGACTGAATTTCCTAAACATAAGAAGCCCATTGGATGCAAATGGATATACAAACCCAAGTTTAAATCAAATAGTAGTATAGATAAGTATAAGGCTAGACTGGTTGCAAAGGGGTATTCACAAACAAAAGGTATTGACTATGCTAAAACATTTTCACCTGTAGCTAAATTGAATACTATCAAAATGTTAATTGCTTTAGCTACAAAGTACCATTGCAAGCTACACTAGTTAGATGTTAAATCTTCATTTTTGAATGGTGAGTTAAAGGAATAGGTTTAACTTACTCAACCTAAAGGGTTTGTGGAAAAAGGGAAGAACACTTAGTGTGTAAGTTAAAGAAAGCATTGTATGGACTAAAACATGCACCTAGGTCATGGTATGAGAAGATATACTCTTTCTTTCTTCAACGGGGTTTTATGAGGAGCAAACGTGATCCAAATTTCTATACCAAATTTGATGAGCAAGGGCATATAATATTGATTTCATTATATGTTGATGATTTGATAATTACAGGTAATGCAGAGAAATTAATTGATGAAATCAAGGAGCAGTTGTCTAAATTTTTTGAAATGAAAGATCTTGGTGAGTTACATTACTACCTAGGTCTTGAAGTTTGGAGAAATGCAGGCCAAACTTTTGTTTGTCAGAGTAAGTATATGAAAGAAGTACTTAAGAGATTTAAAATGGATCAATGTAAGTCTTCTACTATTCCCATGCAACAGAATGTGAAACTTTCTTGTGATGATGGTTCGATGGAGGTGAATGACACTATGTATAGACAGATGGTGGATACTTTGAATTATCTCACCACAACCAGACCTGATATTGCATACTCTATGAGTGTGCTAAGTCAGTTTATTGAAAAACCTCTAGAAATCCATTGGAATGCAACAAAGGTAGTACTAAGGTATCTAAAAGGAGCACTTGATTATGGTATTAAGTATATTGATGCATCTGATATTGATTTGACAGGTTACTCAGATTATGATTGGGCTAGCAATCTGGATGATCGAAGATCAACCACTAGATATGCATTTGGCATTGGATCTGGGGTTGTTTCATGGAGCAGTAAAAAGAATCCTACTATATCTTTGTCTTCTACTGAAGCAGAATATAAAGCCTTGTGGGCAACAACTTGTGAAGTTGTTTGGTTAAGAAGACTTCTTCAAAATGTTGGAGAAGAATGAAAGGAACCTACAATGATCAAATGTGATGATCAAAGTTCAATCAATCTTGCGAAGAATCCAATTTTTCATGCAAGGACAAAGCATGTTGAAGCTCAGTTTCATTTTGTTAGAGAAAAGTTGCAATCAAATGAAATAGTTGTTATGTATTGTAATACTAGTGAAAATGCTGTTGATATTTTCACTAAGCCTCTTAGAAAGATTAAGTTTGAACTGTTTAAGGAGATGTTAGGTGTATAAGTCAATCCATTCTCCATTAAGAGGGAGACTTGGAAATAATAGAGTAAGCGTCAATTGTAAGCGTTGGCTCTAAGAGTCAGTTCATAATTGAAGTCTACTTCACTGTCTGTGGAGTCTAGTTGTCTGTGGTTTGCATGTAACTGACTAAGTAGGTTAGTTTCCTATATAATTATGTAATAAATCTTAATTCAATAGAGAAGTGAGTGTAGCCTCTCCATGTGTTTTTTTCTCATATTTTATCTGCTTCACCACTGAAGGCACGGTATCCCCACTCGACATCTCACGTCTACCATCATTTTCCAATGCTAACAAGTCTTCCAAGTGTCTGAGCATCGAGTTCACAATGATCGTTAGAGTGGCTGCTTTGGTTGTCTTCTCCCCGGAGTTTGTCGTTGTGTTTCTCAAAAGAGCGAAATACAGAGAAAAGATCGAACAATGGGAGAAGGACTTCTAGCCCCATAGATTTTCTTATAATGGACTCTGCATCGCCACGACTGGACTCAAGGATGAAAACGTTCTAGGCCAGGGGGGTTTTGGCAAGGTTCACAAGGGCGCTCTCCCTGGAAGAGACGAAGAAATCGCAGTGAAATGCATCATGAAGGAGTTCATGGAGGTAATGAAAGTGTTTGTGGTAGAGATTTAGACATGGGGCGCATGCAACTTCTGGGATAGCACCAGAGGAAAAAGAAACTATTCATCGTTTAAGACCACATGCCCAACAACAGTTTGGATACGTGATTGTGAAGGGCGTGGGGGAGGGTTGTTGTATCTGCACGAGGAATGGGAGAAGAGGGTCATCCACAGAGACATCAAATGGAGCAACGTGCTACTAGTTTTGAAGATCAGTGGGTGGCCTAGAGACTTGGGCATTTCCCAACTGTATCATCACAACAATAATTCGGAGACCTGAGCTTATCTCGATTGCAGATTTGGGCATCCAACGGATATAGATGAAAGTCAATTTTGGACTTTTTTCTTTGAACGTTGGATGCCCTGAATATGCCAAAACCCCTGCCCTAAAATGTTTTCGTTCCAGAATCCACTTGTGGCGATGCAGAGTTCCTTCTAAGTGAATCTATGGGGCCAAATTAGAATCTATGGGGAGTAACTCTTGCTCCCATTCTTCGATATTTTATCTGTATTTTTTTCTTTTGAGAAACACAGCCGCAAATGCCAGCGAGAAGACAACCAGAGCGACCACTATAACGTTGGCTATGAACCCCTCTCTCAGACGTTTGGAACACTTGTTAGCATTAGAAAACGATGGTAAGCGTGAGATGTCAAGTAGGAGTGCATCTGCAATTGAGATAAGGATACCCCATAACACGGAGACCACTCATGTTATAGGAACGGTGGGGTACATAGCGCCGGAGCTGACGAAGATGACGAAGGCTACACCGAGCTCAGACGTTTTCAGCTTTAGCATTCTGCTGTTACAGGTGGCATATGGGAGGATCAGGAAACCCGTGGATGTCAATGCCTAATGACAGTTTCTAGTTTTATGGGTGTTGGAGCTGTAAGCCCATGGTAGGCTACTCGACGCGACAAATACAAAGCCGGGGAATGAATACGAGGCAGTTGAGATGGAAAAGGTGTTGAAGCTGGGGTTGTTGTGCTCATTTTTCGAGCCCGCACACCAATGTGAAATCATGTATAGCGAATGTGAAATATATCAAGCTACCCAACAATTGACTATTTATTGATTCATTAGCTTCCTTAGAGTCAGTCTTGGTTGAAATTTTCATCCCTTCTTCATAATTCATAGGTGTAGATGATATTTTGCAATCTATTATTCTAAACATGTTAAAAAAACTCATGGCATATTGTTTTGTAATACAAAAATGTCGGTACCTATTTGCCAGAATTCTACACTTACACAATAGTGTCTGAGGCCTAAATCAATCATGCCAAAATTTTTGGTCATATTGGATTTGATTTGTTTTATAACACTTTTATCACTACTTGTAATAATGATATCATCTACATATATGACCAGAAGGATGATATCATTACCAACTCTTTTGACGTACATATAGGAATTGGAAAGACTCCACTGGAACCCCTTTTCATGTAAGTATCTGTCAATATTGGTGCGTCATGCTCTAGGTGCTTGCTTTAGACCATATATAGAGCCTTCTTCATGTTAAGATATTTAGACACTTAGGAGTTACTTAAGATCAACTTGGTCTCTAATGTGTCGTTAGGTAAAAGTGTGTTTCTTTAGTATGCATTAGTATGCATTTGTAGTTAGTTAATCCGATAGTCACAATATGTTCTTGTTTGTGGGGAAAGTCCCCTACATTTGTGCACAAAATGAAACATATCGATAATCATATAAAGATAAAAAAATTCCAATAACACCAAGCAACAAAGATTCTATAATTAATTTAATCAATATAACTAACTTTCATGAAAGAGGGAAAGATGAACTCACTTGAGGTCCTACGATTGATGGAGATACAAAACCTAAAGTCCTCTCGCTCCTTCACAATTGCTTCTTTTGAAACCTGCAAAAATTATGCATCAAGACTACAAGAAAAGTAGTTATATTGATAACTAACTAACCATTTTAATCAAATAAAGAAAAAATTCACAAAAATTAGTGTTCTAAACAATAAACATTCAATAACTATGAGTTAAGCATTAAGAACACAATATATTGAATGAGTGAGCACCTTTATATTTAAATCAACAATTTGGAGGTTAAATTGCTACATACGTTGTCATGGTACACCTCCTT
>JASDQU010586403.1:29069-52123 GCA_032191745.1 Picea mariana | reverse complement strand
GGGGGAGAGTATAAATGAGGGGACTTAAACAAATATTGCAAAGATCATAGAATAGTACAACAGCTTACAGTACCTCACACTCCACAACAGAACGAAGTCGCTGAAAGGAAAAACGTAACTCTAGTATAGTGTGCACGCAGTATGATGAAAGGTAAGAACCTCTCGAATGTTTTTTGGGCTGAAGCCATAAATACTGCAGTTTATTTAAAGAATAGAAGTCCAACAAGGTGTCTTGATAATGTTACTCCTTTCAAAGCCTTTTATGGTTCCAAACCTATAGTTCATAATTTGAAAGTATTTGGGTGTAAGACTTTTTCTCATATTCCAAAGGAGAATAGGAAGAAATTGGATGCTAAAGCCATTAAATGTATTTTCATTGGGTACTGTTATGAATTCAAAGCATACAAATTGTTTGATCCTGCTACTCACAAGGTATTTGCAAGTAGAGATGTACTTTTCCATGAGCAGGAAGCAGGAAATCATGATGACAACAGTCATGAGGAATGGCATAGACTTCTTGATGAAAGAGTTAAAGAAGAGCAGCAACAACAGCAGCTACAACTGCAGTGACAACAACAACAGTAACAAGAAGGACTCAGTGATATGGACAATTCAAGCAGTCACAGTTCACCTAGGGGTGAAGACAGATATTCACAAAGTGGGGAGGAAGATAATCGGTTGAGAAGATCTTCACGACAGGTTCAGCTCCCTGAGAGGTATAAATAATATGCCCTAATGAGTATCATTTCAAATGTCATAGAACCCATGATTTTTTATGAAGCTAATAAACATGATGAATGGCGAAATGCAATGGAGGAAGAATATGAATCTATAATGAAAAAAAATACTTGAGAATTGACTGAATTGCCTAAACATAAGAAGCCCATTGGATACAAATGGATATACAAACCCAAGTTTAAATCAGATAGTAGTATAGATAAGTATAAGGCTAGAATGGTTGCAAAGGGGTATTCACAAACAGAAGGTATTGATTATGCTGAAACGTTTGCACCAGTGGCTAAATTGAATACTATCGGAGTGTTAATTGCTTTAGCTACAAAGTACCATTGGAAGCTACACCAGTTAGATGTTAAATATTNTTTTTGAATGGTGAGTTAAAGGAAGAGGTTTACCTTACTCAACCTGAAGGGTTTGTGGAAAAGGGGCAAGAACACTTAGTGTGTAAGTTAAAGAAAGCATTATATATACTAAAACAGGTACCTAGGTCATGGTATGAGAAGATAGACTATTTCTTTCTTCAACAGGGTTTTATGAGGAGAAAAAGTGATCCAAATTTGTATACCAAATATGATGAGCAGGGGTATATAGTATTGATTTCATTATATGTTGATGATTTGATAATTACAGGAAATGCAAAGAAATTAATTGATGAAATCAAGGAGCAACTATCAAAAGTTTTTGAAATGAAAGATCTTGGTGAGTTACATTACTGCTTAGATCTTGATGTTTGGAGAAATGCAAGCCAAACTTTTGTTTTTCAGAGTAAGTATATCAGATAAGTACTTAAGAGATTTAAAATGGATCAGTGTAAGTATTCTGTTGTTCCCATGCAGCAAAATGTGAAACTTTCTTGTGATGATGGTTCGAAGGAGGTGAATGGCACTATGTATAGACAAATGGTGGGTAGTTTGAATTATCTCACCACAACCAAACCTGATATTGCATACTCTGTGAGTGTGTTAAGTCAGTTTATGGAGAAATCTCTAGAAAGCCATTGGAATGCAGCAAAGGCGATACTCAGGTATCTAAAAGGAACACTTGATTATGGTATTAAATATACTGATGCATCTGATATTGAGTTGACAAGTTACTCAGATTCTAATTGGGTTGGCAATCTAGATTATCGAAGATCAACCACTGGATATGTGTTTGGAATTGGATCTTGGGTTGTTTCATGGAGCAGTAAAAAGAATCCTACTGTATCTTTGTCTTCTACTAAAGCAGAATATAAAGCCTTGTGTGCAACAACTTGTGAAGTTGTTTGGTTAAGAAGACTTCTTCAAGATGTTGGAGAAGAATGAAAGGAACCTACAATGATCAAATGTGATAATCAAAGTTCAATCAATCTTGAAAAGAATCTGATTTTTCATCCAAGGACAAAGCATGTTGAAGTTCGGTTTCATTTTGTTAGAGAAAAGTTGCAGTCAAATGAAATAGCTCTTATGTATTGTAATACTAGTGAAAATTTTGTTGATATTTTCACTAAGCCTCTTGAAAAGATTAAGTTTGAGTTGTTTAGGGAGATGTCAGGTGTAGAAGTCAATCCATTCTCCATTAAGGGGGAGACTTGGAAATAATGAATTAAGTGTCAGTTGTAAGCGTTGGTTCTAAGAGTCAGTTCATAGTTAAAGTCTACTTCATTGTCTGTGGAGTCTAGTTGTCTGTGGTTTGCATGTAACTGACTAAGTTGGTTAGTTTCCTATATAATTATGTAATCAATCTTCATTCAATAGAGAAGTGAGTGTAGCCTCACCGTGTGTTGTTTTCTCATATTTTATCTTTGTATCAAATCCACGGAGAGAGGTGCATAAATTTCTAGCGGTCCGCAGGTCTTTCCTCTGGTAGGGTGTGGCGACACACTACTCAAACTTTCTGCATGCTAGAAACGGACAAATTTGTATAGTCAAGCTACAGTTATAGCATGGACATCCTTGCCAATTTTCAAAATTTCCGCAGTCAATTTGCAGTTACAGTGCGGATATCCTTTCCAATTTCTGCAACCTAAGTAATCTAGAGGTTCGGACTCCCCGCACTCTAATAACTAGGTGAGGTGTGAAAATACCTGTGTTTGCGCAGGTCACGTGAGCTCGTGGAAGGAAAAAATCATGAAGGTTATATTCTTACATGAGTTTGCATGCGTGGAGTTTGAAGCGTGAGGTTCCATGCATGAGCAAATCGTGAGTTTTTTTTTTTTTGCTGCGTGAGGTTCTGGTGCTCGTTCTGAGGTTCTTGTTCTAAGGACAGGGAGAGGGACAAGCCCTTGTGTAGACAGATCGAACCTGTGCTTGGGTAGAAGGCCGATCCATTCACGATTTAAAAATTGAGGAAGTGGATCATGTGGAAGCGTAAGTTATTTTTTTGTTTGAAGCGTTGAAACAAAAGAGGATCCCCTCCATTCATGATTTATTTGTGCACATTTTTTTTAAAGTGATTAATGAATGGAACTCTTCCTTATACAAATTAAAGATAGGTTTAAAAATTGTGAGGTGGAGTGGAGTTATGAAAGGATGGAGGATCATAAATAGTGAGGTATAAATTTATTGAAAGTGGATTTTTAGTCAAAGTGTATTTTTTGAAGTTTATTAAAAGAGGATATATTTTATATAAAAAGGTGAGGATGCTATAAAAAGGTGAAGAGGGAGTTATAAGTCTTTTTAAAAAGTGTATCTTTTGGATATTAAGCTTTATGTGAGGTGGGGTTATGATTTAGAGTGGATGCATGTGTATTTAAAGTGGATTTAAAGTGGATGCATGTGAAATTTATATATTATTTTTATATATAAAGTGGTTTTAAGGTTTCCTTATATTTTTTTTAAGAAAACTAAGGTCAAGGTAGAGATGGATCGGTGGTATCCGAAGGCAAAGCGATAGCAAGTTGCATATCCTTGGTGATTCACTTACAGAGACTAATATGCAGCGATGGTGAATCCGCTGGCAAGGACCTACCTCAACAAAGCCACCAAGTTAGATGGCTCGAATTTCATTAATTGGAAATTCAAGATGCAGACATTGATGGAGGGCTATGGTGTCTAGAACATTGTGAAGGGAACTGAAGTGAAACCTGATACGACTATAGGTGCGACAGAAACACAGATCGAAGATTGGGAGAAGCGCGAAAACAAGGCAAAGGTATTGTTGCGCATGTCAATTAAAGATAGCATAATTCCACATATTAGAGAAGCTACAACTTTTGCTGCAACACGGACAATGCTTAAAGAAAAATATGAAACTAGCAACAAATATCGCATTTTGTTCCTGAAAACTAAATTGCTAGGCATTAAGATGGATGGAAATGAATATGTTAGCTCATTTTTGGGTCGTATTAAAGAGGTGAAATACAAGTTAGTAAATATAGGGGAAATTGTTTCCAACACTGATCTGGTCAGTATTACCTTAAATGGTATGATAGAAGATTATCATATGTTCATAACAAGTCTCGTAACAAGGGAGAAACCTCCTACTTTTCAAGAACTGACATGTATTTTGTTGCAAGAGGAAGAGAGGCACGGGAATCTGAAGCCTCACAATAAATATTTGGCATTGTGTTCAAATAAGAGATCTGGGAGAGGGAGATCAAGAGAAAGAGGCAGAGGAGGCAGTTCATGGTAGAGAGGCGGTTCATGGCAGAGAGGCGGTTCATGGCAGAGAGGCAGTTCATCACAGATAAGACAATCTTCAAATCAAGGTATGCAATCTAACAGGACTGAGTCAAAGAGTTGTTTTTATTCTAGTTGACCTGGACATATTGTTAAAGACTGTCATAGGAAAAAAAGTGATGAGACTAGGAATAAACCTATAACACATTCAGGTCATTATGCAGAAAAATGTTCAAATCAAGATCTCAAATTATTTATTGCTAGTGATGATATTGATGAACCCCCAAATTTTGAATCATGGGATCTTCGACTGTTTGTGTCTAACACTGCTTTATGTGTTGAAACTAATGATTCTAATGCCTGGTTTGTGGATTCCAGAGCATCATTACGTATGACATGCAATAAGATGTGGTATACTAATTTAAAAAAAACACATAATGGAGCCAGCATATATCTTGTTGATGATCACGCTCATCATATCAAGGGATATGGAGACATTCCTGTGACATTGTCGAATAGTACAGTTCGTCACATTTGCAACGTTGTTTATGTGCCAGGAATAAAGAAAAATTAGATCTTTGTCTCCACCATTACAGATTAGGACTTGAAGGTTGAGTCCTTCAAGAATTATTGCACAGTGAAGGATCTGCTGGACCATTTCAAAACTGTTGCAACGGGAGTCAGAGGATGAGGCCTATACAAACTTGATGTTACCATCAAAACACATCACGCACTGACTTTTGCAACTATGCCAACAGAGATTCTTTGGCATCGAAGGTATGGACACATCAATCATCCTGATTTATTGTTATTACAGAAAAAGAATATGGTTGAAGGAATTCCGATGTTAAAGAATGAGAATGTTGCATGTGATGGATGTGCATTAGGAAATATGCACAGAGATTAATTCCCCTCTAATCCTAATAAGAAAAAGATAGATGTGTTAGATCTTGTGCATATTGATGTTTGTCGGCCTATGCAGACTAGGTCTTTAGGAGGTGTATTTTACTTTCTGTTATTTATTGATGATTGCATGAGATACACATGGGTTTACTTCCTTAGATGAAAAAGTGATGTTTTCGAGTACTTTTAGGAATTCAGAATCATGGTGGAAAAGCAGACAGGAAAATCCATCAAAATCCTCTGTTTAGATTAAGGGGGAGAGTATAAATCAGGTGACTTCAACAAATATTGCAAAGATCATGGAATAGTATAGTAGTTTACAGTACCTCACACTCCACAGCAGAACAGAGTTGTTGAAAGGAAAAACAGAACTCTGGTAGAGTGTGCACATAGTATGATGAAAGGTAAGAACCTCTCGAATGTTTTTTGGGCTGAAGCCGGAAATATTGTAGCTTATTTAAAGAATAGAAGTCCAACAAGTTGTCTTGATAATGTTACTCCTTTCGAAGCCTTGTATGGTTCCAAACCTGCAGTTCATAATTTCAAAGTATTTGGATGTAAGAATTTTGCTCATATTCCAAAGGAGAATAGGAAGAAATTGGATGCTAAATCCATTAAATGTATTTTCATTGGGTATTGTTCTCAATTCAAAGCATACAAATTGTTTGATCCTGCTACTCACAAAGTATTTGCAAGTAGAGATGTACTTTTCCATGAGCAGGAAGCAGGAAATCATGACGACAACAGTCATGAGGAATGGCATAGACTTCTTGATGAAGGAGTTAAAGAAGAGCAGCAACAACAACAGCCACAACTGCAGCGACAACAACAACAACAACAACGACTCAGTGATATGGACAATTCAAGCAGTCACAGTTCACCTAGAGGTGAAGATAGATCTTCACAAAGTGGCCAGGAAGATAATTAGTTGAGAAAATCTTCATGACATGTTCATCTCCCTGAGAGGTATAAAGACTATGCCCTAATGAGTAGCATTTCAAATTTCATAGAACCCATGAGTTTTGATGAAGCTAATGAACACGATGAATAGCGAAATGCAATGGAGAAAGAATATGAATCTATAATGAAAAACAATACTTGGGAATTGACTGAATTGCCTAAACATAAGAAGCCCATCGGATGCAAATGGATATACAAACCCAATTTTAAATCAAATAGTAGTATAGATAAGTATAAGGCTAGACTGGTTGCAAAGGGGTATTCACAAACAAAAGGTATTGATTATGCTAAAACATTTTCACCTGTAGCTAAATTGAATACTATCATAATGTTAATTGCTTTAGCTACAAAGTACCATTGCAAGATACACCAATTAGATGTTAAATCTGCATTTTTGAATGGTGATTTAAAGGAATAGGTTTAACTTACTCAACCTGAAGGGTTTGTGGAAAAAGGGAAGAACACTTAGTGTGTAAGTTAAAGAAAGCATTGTATGGACTAAAACATGCACCTAGGTCATGGTATGAGAAGATATACTCTTTCTTTCTTCAACAGGGTTTTATGAGGAGCAAACGTGATCCAAATTTGTTTACCAAATTTGATGAGCAAGGGCATATAGTATTGATTTCATTATATGTTGATGATTTGATAATTACAGGGAATGCAGAGAAATTAATTGATGAAATCAAGGAGTTGTTGTCTAAATTTTTTGAAATGAAAGATTTTGGTGAGTTACATTACTGCCTAGGTCTTGAAGTTTGGAGAAATGCAGGCCAAACTTTAGTTTGTCAGAGTAAGTATATCAAAGAAGTACTTAAGAGATTTAAAATGGATCAATGTAAGTCTTCTACTATTCCCATGCAACAGAATGTGAAACTTTCTTGTGATGATGGTTCGAAGGAGGTGAATAGCACTATGTATAGACAGATGGTGGATAGTTTCAATTATCTCACCACAACCAAACCTGATATTGCATACTCTGTGAGTGTGCTAAGTCAGTTTATTGAAAAACCTCTAGAAATCCATTGGAATGCAACAAAGGTAGTACTAAGGTATCTAAAAGGAACACTTGATTATGGTATTAAATATACTGATGCATCTAATATTGATTTGACAGGTTACTCAGATTCTAATTGGGTTGGCAATTTGGATGATCGAAGATCAACCACTGGATATGCGTTTGTCATTGGATCCGGGGTTGTTTCATGGAGTAGTAAAAAGAAGCCTACTATATCTTTGTCTTCTACTGAAGAAAAATATAAAGCCTTGTGTGCAACAACTTGTGAAGTTGTTTGGTTAAGAAGACTTCTTCAAGATGTTGGAGAAGAATGAAAGGAACCTACAATGATCAAATGTGATGATCAAAGTTCAATCAATCTTGCGAAGAATCCAATTTTTCATGCAAGGACAAAGCATGTTGAAGATCAGTTTCATTTTGTTAGAGAAAAGTTGCAATCAAATGAAATAGTTGTTATGTATTGTAATACTAGTGAAAATGTTGTTGATAGTTTCACTAAGCCTCTTGGAAAGATTAAGTTTGAGTTGTTTAAGGAGATGTTAGGTGTAGAAGTCAATCCATTCTCCATTAAGGGGGAGACTTGGAAATAATGGAGTAAGCGTCAGTTGTAAGCGTTGGCTCTAAGAGTCAGTTCATAGTTGAAGTCTACTTCACTGTCTGTGGAGTCTAGTTGTCTGTGGTTTGCATGTAACCAACTAAGTAGGTTAGCTTCCTATATAATTATGTAATCAATCTTCATTCAATAGAGAAGTGAGTGTAGCCTCTCCGTGTGTTTTTTTCTCATATTTTATCTGCTTCACCACTGAAGGCACGGTATCCCCACTCAACATCTCACGTCTACCATCATTTTCCAATGCTAACAAGTATTCCAAGTGTCCGAGCGTCGAGTTCACAACGAGCATTAGAGTGGCCACTTTGGTTGTCTTCTCCCTAGAGTTTGTCGTTGTGTTTCTCAAAAGAGAAAAATACAGAGAAAAGATCGAACAATGGGAGAAGGACTTATGGCCCCATAGATTTGCTTATAATGGACTCTGCATCGCCACGACTAGACTCGGGGATGAAAACGTTTTAGGCCAGGGGGGTTTTGGCAAGGTTCACAAGGGCGTTCTCCCTGGAAGCGACGAAGAAATCGCAGTGAAATGCATCATGAAGGAGTTCACGGAGGTAATGAAAGTGTTTGTGGCAGAGATTTAGACATGGGGCGCATGCAACTTCTGGGGTAGCACCAGAGGCAGAAGCAATTATTCATCGTTTAAGACCACATGCCCAAAAACAGCTTGGATACGTGATTGTGAAGGGCATGGGGGCGGGTTGTTGTATCTGCACAAGGAATGGGAGAAGAGGGTCATCCACAGAGACATCAAATGGAGCAACGTGCTACTGGTTTTGAAGATCAATGGGTGGCCTAGAGACTTGGGCATCGCCCGACTGTATCATCACAACAATAATCCGGAGACCTGAGCTTATCTCGATTGCATATTTGGGCATCCAATGGATATAGATTAAAGTCAACTTTTGACTTTTTTCTTTGAACATTGGATGCCTTGAATATGCCAAAACCCCTGCCCTAAAACGTTTTCATTCCAGAATCCACTTATGGCAATGCAGAGTTCCTTCTAAGTGAATATATGGGGCCGAATTAGAATCTATGGGGAGTAACTCTTGCTCCCATTCTTCGATATTTTCTTTGTATTTTGTTCTTTTGAGAAACACAGCCGCAAACACCAGCAAGAAGACAACCAGAGCGACCACTATAACGCCAGCTATGAACCCCTCTCTCGGACGTTTGGAACACTTGTTAGCATTGGAAAACGATGGTAAGCGTGAGATGTCAAGTAGGAGTGCATCTGCAATCGAGATAAGGATACCCCATAACCCGGAGACCACTCATGTTATAGGAATGGTGGGGTACATAGTGTCAGAGTTGACGAAGACGACGAAGGCTACACCGAGCTCGGACATGTTCAACTTTGGCGTTCTGCTGTTACAGGTGGCATATGGGAGGATCAGGAAACCCGTGGACGTCAAAGCCTAATGACAGTTTCTAGTTTTATGGGTGTTGGAGCTGTAAGCCCATGGTAGGTTGCTCGACGCGGCAGATACAGAGCTTGGGAATGAATACGAGGCGGTCGAGATGGAAAAGGTGTTGAAGCTGGGGTTGTTGTGCTCATGTTCCGAGCCCATGCACCAATGTGAAATCATGTATAGTGAATGTGAAATATATCAAGCTACCCAACAATTGACTATTTATTGATTCATTAGCTTCCTTAGAGTCATTCTTGGTTGAAATTTTCATCCCTTCTTCATACTTCATAGGTGTAGATGATATTTTGCAATCTATTATTCTAAACATGTTAAAAAAACTCATGGCATATTTTTTTGTAAGACAAAAATGTTGGTACCCGTTTGCCAGAATTCTACACTTACACAATAGTGTCTGAGGCCTAAATTAGTCATGCCAAAAATTTTGGTCATATTGGATTTGATTTGTTTTATAAAACTTTTATCACTACCTGTAATAATGACATCATCTATATATATGACCAGAAGGATGATATCATTACCAACTCTTTTGACATACATATAGGAATTGGAAAGACTCCACTAGAACCCCTTTTCATGTAAGTATCTATCAATATTGGTGCGTCATGCTCTAGGTGCTTGCTTCAGACCATATATAGAGCCTTCTTCATGTTAAGATATTTAGACACTTAGGAGTTACTTAAGATCAACTTGGTCTCTAATGTGTCGTTAGGTAAAAGTGTGTTTCTTTAGTATGCATTAGTATGCATTTGTAGTTAGTTAATCCGATAGTCACAATATGTTCTTGTTTGTGGGGAAAGTCCCCTACATTTGTGCACAAAATCAAACATATCGATAATCATATAAAGATAACAAAATTCCAATAACACCAAGCAACAAAGATTCTATAATTAATTTAATCAATATAACTAACTTTCATGAAAGAGGGAAAGATGAACTCACTTGAGGTCCTACGATTGATGGAGATACAAAACCTAAAGTCCTCTCGCTCCTTCACAATTGCTTCTTTTGAAACCTGCAAAACTTATGCATCAAGACTACAAGAAAAGTAGTTATATTGATAACTAACTAATCATTTTAATCAAATGAAGAAAAAACTCACAAAAATTAGTGTTCTAAACAATAAACATTCAATAACTATGAGTTAAGCATTAAGAACACAATATATTGAATGAGTGAACACCTTTATATTTAAATCAACAATTTGGAGGTTAAATTGCTGCATACGTTGTCATGGTACACCTCCTTGAAAGGACCCTGGGTCCCTCCACCCAAGCTTTTGCAAAACATGATATGTCTCACCCTCTAATACATCGATAGACTCTGTAGTATACGTAGGGAGGTAATATCGGTGGTAATATGGGAGGTACCCAATGGAAATGGGGTTATATATTATTAGTGGAGGCCATTCAGTGTAAGATGGACTAGGTTCACCATGGTCTTAAATAAGGCCCACTATGGTAGTTGGATATAATAAATGGGTAGTTAGATATAATAAATGGGCTTTCTAGAAGATACATTCTCTATAATGTTCTTAGGAGATAGAGAATGCTATATAAGGAAGTGTAAGCAATGTAATTGGCATGATGAAGTATATTGTGAATGTACAAGCAAGTATTGCTTGAGGAGTATTATCATTCCTTAAGGATTAATATATGGAGTTACCCTACCTCAAGGGTTTTCTCTATTTCTTGTGTTCATTGTTATGGTGAATTGTTTTGGTTTTTATAATTGTTACTCTTAGAGTATATTTACAGATCTAGATTTGGTATATTGCATGTGGTATCAAATCTCTTTCCTTGGGCAAAGAAGGGAAGCATTTTTGTTTATTTTTGCATAATTGTTTTAAGAAAAAAAAGAGGGCGGCACACTTCAGGCTTAGATATGAGACTTTATGCTCAATTTTTTCAGAAAATAACTGAATATTTGGATTCTTCTCGGAAAAATAATCAAATTCAAAAAACAATCATCCGAAAATGAGTGTTAAAAGTCAAGTTATGAGCATTTTAAATTCGGCAATTTTGCCGGGTTTTCCCAGAAAAAAACCGTGATTTTCTATAGTAAATTATTTTTTAAACCCTAGTTTTTGTTGAATATTTCTTCCAAGAAAGATATTTTTTACTGGAAAATATGATGGTTATAGTATTGAAGAATTCATAAAATACAGGAAGCACTGGTACAAAGCGAAGTGGAAACATTGTCTACAATGGGGTTTCAACGATGATGCTCTCATAAGGTGGAAATAATTTAAATATGGTGATTTGATGGCACTTTCTAATGAAGCATATGAAAAATTAGTTTTAGATAAATGGTCTTGTGTTAGTAAAGGGTGCAATAAGGGTTTATTTTTATGTGAAAAATCTTTATTGCAGGTTCATCGTTGTATTCATAAAGAAAATGTCATTGTTTCTGTTAACCCTAGTTGCCAACAAAATTTTATGAATGTTTAGTTGGTTAATAGATTGCAAATTCCGGCAAAGAATATTCAAAACACATAGGTTGAAGGTGAAAATGTGCAAAATTTTTAAAGATATGAGGATTACTATGGATAAATATGTGTTGCATTCAGATTTTTATGCTATGGATATAGATGAAGTGCATACTATTTTGGGATATCCTTGGATAAAATTAGTGGGTATCATTAATATTAATGTGCAAAAGAAGTTTTTGAAGTTGTGGTACAAGAAAAAAAAATTACAATGCAGGATGTGTCTCTTAGTAAGAAATAAGGGCCCACAACAACCAACATAGAATTTATTGCAAAGTCCAAAGTTGAATTAGAGGCAGAGTCTATAGAAGCAGATGAAGCAAAGCTACAGGAAAAAAACAATAAAGAAGCTAAGGTGGTCATTGACTCAAAGGCTCAATGTGTTACATATTTGAAGACAAAAGAACATATTCCTATAGTTGTGGTATATCGCCATCCACATCATATAGAGAAAAAATAGTCATCCAGGCAAGGGCGTGAGCATCAACACATGTATATAGGGCACCAGCAAGGAAACCAATCAAGAGGTGTATGGAGGCATACCAAAAATACAGGACGACATCAGGATCGAGAACCAATCCCATGGCAACATCGGAAAGATGTAGAACAATGTGGAAAGGCAGTAGTTGGATGTCATGTTCGTCTTCCATTAGGATGGATGGATGGTCATAATTGGTACCAGCTAGCCACAATTTTCATCTGGTCATATCGTATCGTATCTTTTCATGTTTCAGAGATGAAACATGCTTAAGGGGGGTGGAATGTAATATACCTAGGGAGGTAATATGGGTGGTAATATGGGAGGTACCCAATGGGAATGGGGTTAGATATTATTAGTGGAGGCCATTCAATGTAAGGTGGACTAGGTCCACCATGGTATTAAATAAGGCCCACTTTGGTAGTTGGATATAATAAATCAGTAGTTAGATATAATAAATGGGTTTTCTAGAAGATACCTTCTCTAGAATGTTCCTAAGAGATAGAGAATGCTATATAAAGAAGTGTAATAAATGCAATTGGGATGGTGAAGTATAATTTGAATGTACAAGCAAGTATTGCGTGAGGAGTATTATCCTTCCTTAATGATTAATGTGTGGTGTTACCCTACCTCAAGGGTTTTCTCTATTTCTTGTGTTAATTGTTATGGTGAATGGTTTTGGTGATTATTATTGCTATTCTTTGAGTATATTTGCAGATCTAGATTTAGTATGTTGCAGACTCTGAGAGAACTGAAGAAGGCTCCTAGTTAGATAAAGTAGTGTTCAAGGATGATTGGAAACAAGGGTTTCCAGGTTTGAGAACCAAAAAGAAAGGGATATTTATGGGCTTGCGGACATGGTCGGTATCAACCAACATTAGTTTTCTTTGATATGCATTCATTCATTACCTTTCTCCTTGGATTCATGCCCTATTTAAGTCATATTTAGTTAGTTAGAAATGGTTGGATGTGGGTAAATAGAGTTAGATAACCAACCAAACCTGTAACTCAAATTACAATTACACAAAAATATTTTTTTTGAGCATTTAATGACATGTACATGACTTTCCTTTTAGCAACCTATGTTTACATGTGTTGCATAACTGTTAGGGTGCATACAAGTTCCAAAAAAGTGTTTTTTAGAATATCCAAAGGAGGTATGGGGAAAAGGTTTTTGCAGGTAGGATATGGACTAGGCTAATGAGATCATTAGTGCTTCAGTGGTGGAAACTAATGTTATAATATATGCCCCTTAATGCATGAGGTTAGAAGAGAAACTAATGGTTGAAATACATTATAAGTCCTCAAAATGAAGAAGCAATAAGACAGGGTGAAGGTCGTTAAAATCCAATCTATGAAAATAATTCAATGAAAGAAACATGTTAGAATACTCTATTCCCGAGGTGTGCATACCCATGCTTGGGTGTGATGACCAGCATGGCTGCCAAATCAAATACACTGTGAATCCATGAAGAATGTATATATAGAAAAGCAGTGATCATGGCATGAAAAAAATACATAATGGATCCATGTCAAAAGGAGATCATAGTCACGAAAGAGATACATAGTAGATTTATGTCTCAAAATCAGTGAAGGATATCTAGAGAAAGGAGTTGAATAATTGATCTGTCACAAATAGTGATGTTAGAAGAGTGGTATTGTACAAACACAACTTGAGAAGAAGCATAAAAAAGGTGATGCTACTACATTCTCGAGGTCTACACTATGTGAATAGATGTGTTGAATTCAAACACAGTTAGACATTGTTTGATTATTGATCATTGATGTATATTGTTAATCAATGTGAGACAATCCACCAATAATGATAATGGGTGTCAAGGTACCTAGTACAATCTAACAAGAGTGAATAGAGTATTTGATGTCGAACACTTCATAGAATCTATCGATCAGGGGACATTGATGTATTCCCATTGTCAATAGAAAAGGAACTTGCCACTGATGATTGCAAGCCCTAAGGTACTAATAATGACTCTCGATCTCTATCCTAGAGAAAGATGTGTCGAAGTCAATAGGAAGAGATCTGCTGAAAGGATGGAATTAAGGCATCCCCCATCATCCAACACGAGTAGTAGAAGGCCAAAGATTTGGAAGAAATCAAATGAAAATATTGAAAGGACCCACCATGAAGTACATCTCTCGCGTTCACCAAATGTAAGTACAACATGAAATAGGCCCTATGAATAAAATCCAATAATGAATATTGTCGACAAAGGTGAGGAAACCACCAATGGGGACAAATGGAATCCAAGGTATTGCATGAATCCGAATGTGCAAATAATGTTATTTCCATAAAACATAAGGGAAACCACTTAGTTAGCGACCAATGATGAAATGTCATATGTTGAGCACAACGACACCTATCAATAATGTAAATAAGGCTAGGGTGTGACTATAGGTCAAACTCTCAAAGCAATGTGTCATGGTCGATAAGATTTGACTCTCTAATAGGAAGTCAATGGAGACCTTCCATTCCAACATGAGTATAGGAAAAATATACTTCTGGTTATGAGAAGTACTTGACATACGTGAAGGCATACTTGCAAAATCAAGAATTATGTGGAATGGCCAACATAAGCTAAAACTTCCTCTGAACAAGAAAACAACACAATGAAGTGGCTTAGGCAGCATGGACTGAAAATCAACATCAACATAAGTCTGTGATGTGGGAGGAAACAACAGACTCTCCATAATGATTGGAAGAATAACCAACCAGAGGAGTAAAAAATCTTTGTAACTGATTCAGTTTCCTAAAGCCATACTAAACCCAAATTTGTTGAGACCAGACTCAAAAAATTTTGCATTGTTCAAAGGAAACTCAATTCCTACTAATAACTGAAAAGAAGACTCATTCATGCACTCTTTTTTTATTATTTGATTTTTTGTCTTTTTCATATTGAAAATCCTAAAAAGGAATAAAATAATGCTAAAATACATAGAGGAAATGAGTGTCGCGAGCAAGCAAACTAGTTCCAAGAGTAAGTAACATACCTATTCTCAATTAAAGGAATCATGTGTGGTATATGGACATTTGGGGGAATGTTTCCTCCTAGGGTACATGTGTCAAACTGCAAAGGAAAATATTGAAAGGCTACCAATTGATGACAATGCATAAGAAAATGGGTGAGCAATAGCAAGTTCAAGTCAACATTAGGTTCAAAAGCACAACCAGTAAGCATGCAATGTAGTTACAACATGAACACAAAAGTATGGGAGCCCTGTGGGTAAATAGCTTGAAATAAGATTGAGAAGAACATGAGGCTTCAACACAATGTCATGGCGGGACTAAAAAGACTCATGAGCCTTAAAAAAACTTCAGCATGGGCACCAAAAGACAAAGCAAGGTGCTATCTTTGCTCTCTTTTATTCAAATGAAAGTACACGAAAAGATGCACTCTTTGTGGAGTTACCTTTGACATTGTGGCTTGTATGGACTCTACAAAATCTCTCCTCCTCTATTATGCTCTCAAAATATGACTCCTAAGTTCTCTACTCAACTATGGAACAAATACAATCCTAAAGAATGGAACCCCTTCTCTTCCTAGCAACCCAATATTTAACATAGACTGATATCCATCTAGGGGCAAGGTTTTAACTTCCTCAACCCTCAATTGTGATAAGGTTTTGGACCTTCTAGAATCTTCTTGAAAGTTCATATGTGGCTAGCTCCATATGCATGAATAATGGACGTTGACATGACATCCACTTGTACCATGGTAGGTCAACACTGTAAGTCAACTTGTGGGAGGTATAAATTTTTCATACGAGATCCAATTGAAGAGAATTTTGCATCGTTGGAAAGGTCTCAATGTGCAGAATAGTGTCAATGGATTTGAGCTAAATCTGAGAAATTTTTGTCCCCAAAAATGTTTTTTGATGCCTTAAAATGGCTCTTGAAGGTTTCAAACCCTAATTTTTCAAATTGGGACCTACCATTAAAATGACTTTGTATGACGATTCCTCCGATATTTCCACTTTGAAATAACCGAGATAGATGACAAATAATATAATGATCCAATCCAGATCATTTTCTTTGCATTTGGCATAACGAGGCATAAATTACTTCAAAAAGCAATTTTTGAATTCAATTAAGATAGTCGATATATGAAGAGGGTAAACTCTAGGACAAAATTTATATGTGTCTCATCTAAGTGTCATAAAAATTATGACATTTGTCATATCACAAACAAAAACAAAATTCAATGAAGCCAATATTAGCATTTTCACAAATGGGATACATTTTTTAAGAAATTTGAACCACTAGGTCTTGACAATATGATCATTAGTATGGGAGAGTGTTGGCATTAAACAAAGGACTAGAGAATTGTCTCATAATTATTTGTTTGAAGTAGGGCTACAAAATCATGTTTGAAGGATGGGAAAACTACTCAAAGGGTGGTCATATTGAAATTTGACTTCTTCGATCTAAATAGAAACACTACATGAGCATGAATTTAGATGAACATATACTAGGAAATTGAATTTGTTTACACATTGTCACTGAAATTTTGTAACCAAGGGGGTGTTCTCATGAATTTATTCAATTATATAGCCCAACTAGGAGAGAGAGACTAGAAGGGACAAAATTACTACTAGAATTAGTTATTGACTATTATTATGTCCATATGTTGCAATATTTCCTCCAAATACACTTATATAATCAACAACTAGCTAATGTAAATCAAAGCAACAACTAACATCACTAGTGTGTAACAACCCAAGTAACCATGAAAACAATCTTTTAAACTTGTGAATAGCTTGTAAAAACAATTTAAAATCAACCACCAATGAAAACAAGTTGCTTTCAATAATTGCATTTTCTCTAAGAGTTTTAAAAATTACATARGTGAGCTCTCTTRTTAGTARATGTTGAGAGCYTGGGGTTTTAAATCCACCACCCCAAATTAAAATTTAAGTTGATTTTATCCTATCCTTTCTCATAGCTTCTCTAATGTTTGAAATATTTTACCTTCTCACTTCCCATGCATTTTCTCCTTGTTCTTCCAATTCACTTATCAAGAGGTGAAAATTTTCACTTTCTACCTTCCCATATATGCATGATAAAATATTCATCTCCATCTTGATAATTATTAAAGATATCAATCCACCCGATATACATATGTGGAATAAGAATTCAAATATTCTTATACACTTGAAAAGTAAACTTTACACTCTCTCTAAAATGAAGGATAAAAAAACAAAAATAGAGGGCTTAAATAAAGCAATTAACCAATGAATTTTCCTTTTAGTTCTCCTTTATAAGCATGCTTTGGTATGTGTATAGGAAGGTAAACATGGGTAGGTTTGGGATTTTGAACATGGAAAAGCCTTTAAATGCATAATAATTGCATGTTAGAATATAGGGTCATGAGAAGAAAAGAGTGAAAAAAAGAGTGCATTTGTGTAAAGGGAGGCTTCAAGCAAGTAATATGGGGTCTTCACTTAGTGAACTTGTGACATAGGATGTGCATTTGTGGGATATTAAAGAATACCCCTAATTTCACTAGATATTGATAAAAATCTCTCTAAATCCTTTTGTTGACCCCCCCTCCCAATACATCTTTCCAATATAAAAAAAAAAAACCTTATTTTTATTAGATACCCCTTTTCATAGCCCCAATATTTATAAACCCCCTAATACACCACATCCCTCTCTTGAATACCTAAAATATATTAATTTTATTTTTCACACTTTTAAACCCTTTTATAAATGAATGTGCTAAGATATTGATTAACAAAATGAAACTCATGTAACAAGTCCGTGAAACAAATAAATATTCAATAAAAAGAGGAAGAAAACAATAACACTAAGAAATTAAAGTAGATAAAAAGAAGAAGAAAAGAAAGTGAATGGTAAAAGGGTAGAAAAAAAAGTGATAGATTATGATGGGGGTGCACTAAGAAATTAAAGTAGATAAAAAGGAGAAGAAAAGAAAGTGAATGGTAAAAGGGTAGAAAAAAAGGTGATAGATTATGATGGGGGTGGTGATATCAATGGAGGGAGGAGAGATGAATAAAAAATAAATCTTTCTTTATGTACGTTAACTCCCTAATAAAACAAAAAAATGGGCCCCTTAGCCTATGAAAGGATAGGTCGGTGCATCTCATGGGCTTCTAGTGGATGGGGGAAGAAATTTCTTTCCTATCGCAAAGGTAGATGAAAAGTCCAAATGAAGTGTTCCTCCCTCACATTGTTAAAACGTGAACCGCCTTACCTTCGTGAAGCTGCCTTTCGTGAGTCAGCATTAGAGGTGCAATCGTGAACCAACATTTGGTTAATAAGGATAAAAATTGTCAAACATGGATGTGAACTTGTGTGGAGAATAGCACTTAATAGTGTTGCTACGTTGGTGTGACACGTGCTATGATACGATTGGCATGAGGTATTATGATACTAGTGCTATGCATTGAGTATGACTATATGCTTCCTTAACGTTATTTTCCTTGTGAGTGGTTGTATATTAATGTATTTTCCTTGATTTTCAATGAGTGGTTGTATGATATGTAAATTTTGTACTATTTTTCATGTTATAATGTAAAAATTAGTATCCAGTCATCATTGAACATCATTAATTAGTTGAAAGTATTGGTATTGGTTGTGTGTGTCATAGGTAATAAATAAAATATTTTATTTTAGTATTTATACATAAGCTACATGTTATTTTCCATGAGTTCATTGAACATCATTAATTAGTTGGAAGTATTGGTTATGTGTGTCATAGATAATAAATAAAATATTTTATTTTAGTATTTAAACCTAAGCTACATGGTATTTTCTATGAGTAGTTATATGAGTATGATATGTAAATTTTGTATTATTTTCCTGTTATAAAAAAGTATAAAGTAGAAAATAGTACCAAATAGTATTCTGATCATTGAAGATCATTAACTAGTTGGAAGTATTGCTTATGTGGATAAAGATAATAAATAATATATTTTATTTTTAGTGTCAAGATATAAGCTGCATGTTATGTTATTTTCTATGAGTAGTTGTATGATACGTAAATTTTGTATTATTTATGTTATAGGAAAATATAATGTAGAAAATAGTACAAAATAGTAATCCAATCATTGAAGATCATTAATTAGTTGGAAGTATTGGTTATGTGGGGATAATAAATAATATATTTTATTTTAATATCAAGATATAAGCTGCAACATGTTATGTTATTTTCAATGAGGGAAATATCATATAAAGATTAAATTGCATGTCAAGAAGAGGTTGGACTTTATAATAAGTACTTAGATTGTAATAATTTTCTATAATGGATTGAGAAAAAAAATGATTTATTAAAAAATTGGAGAAAAAAGAATACAATTTATTAAAGGCAAAAACTAAAATGATCATGTTAAATAATGTACAAAAAGTATCATGATGAATCAACCACCAATCAACTCACTTTTGAAATAGAAACTTGAATTACCAATACACAAAACCATGTTGCCCAAACACACTTTCAAATTAACAATAAGCAAATTATTAAAAATATAAATCATATTCTTGTTCATGAGTAATATTTACGCCGAAAGGCGTATACCTATTGGAGATGGGCACAATTAATGATCTTTTAATCTTAAATTTTAATCTGATGGTTATGCATTGAAGATGCTGGCATATTCTTAGTCGTCCTCCAAAATCAATGAGTTAGATTTATTGTTGATAACTTCTTTGCATTTATAAATGCATCCGTTAACATGTTTACTTTTTAACATTTACCTATCATATTAAAAAATTACTGTAACATCATATAATTGCCACGTTTAAGTGATTAACTTTTAGAATTCTTCAACTGTGTGTACATGGCTGAGATGTGGAGGGTTTGTTTTCTGTGTGGAATTTAACCACTATTTGTGTAATGAGCTGGGAAGTTATTTGTGTAATGAGCTGGGAAGTCATGAGCCTCGCGTTTTCACTGGTTTTTTTTTAACACGATAGTTTTTATTTATCGACCGTTCGGCGTTCACCAGCAGCACTCGCGGCTGTGCTAGTCACTAACACAGCCACAAATTCGTGGTTGGTGAACATCAAAAAAACGGCTTGCAAAACACACACGCTATAATTAGGTTTCCGGGTCGTTCCCAGCCACGATTTCCTTGCCCATCACGCTGCTCACGCTCAGCATCCCGGGCAGAGGAAAGCACGTCCTGTTGAGGGGATTGCAAACACACATCTGCGAGAACGAACTTCAGAAGGTGATTAGATACATGGGGATGTCTACCGAAAGCAGCCCTGCCGTCAATCTTCTGTAATTCACACCGCAAATATCCGGCATAAATGAGAGGGACAACGTCTACCAAGCCCGGGTGAAGAAAGAGTAGACCACAAAACCCAAATTTGTGGTTGGTGAAAGCTGAAATGATGGCTTGCAAAACAAACACTTATACGTGGCAATCAATTAGTCACCATAGTAAATTTTAAATATGATTAAGTAAAAATAAAAAAATAAACATGTAAACTAATGTCTTTATAATAGTGAGGAAGTTAGTGGTTGAAATCACAACCATTGATTTATTGGGACTACTAATAATATTCCATCAATATTAAATCTTGTCCATACAAAACTCATTAAGCACTAAAAACCTATTGAATGTGCCAATGATCAATAGGTGTACTCGTTTCTCCGTAATTACCATCTTTATTATATTCATATTACACTCTAATTTAAATGAGAATAAATTTTAATTTCATTTTTTAATTTAATGTTTTTTTAATGATAATGATAATTAGTATTCACTAAGATCAATTGATCTATTTGAATTTAAGAAAATAAGAGATTATTTAAATTTCTTTGAATGGAGCATTTCAAGATCACCATCAATATATATATATGCTTATTAAAAATTAATATTAATATAAGTTTTTTATCATATATTATTGAAATATAAAATTAATATTATTAAAATATGAAATATAAAATTAATATTATTGAAATATGATAACATTATCATTAAAATTTAAATTAATTAATATAAATATAATTAATGTTTTTTTTATTTGTTAATTTGTGCAGGGCATCTAAGCCATCAACTTTAACAACACGGAGTGGCTTAACAACACACTCTGTCACCAACTGTCGTACACCTCGAGGACTATATAAATATAATTAATGTTAATAATAAAAATGATTATCATATTATTATTAAATAAATTGATTAAAATATTTATTTATGATTTAGTTTAAACATTTTAAGTTTTTATTCTTTTATAGGTATTTTTTAAGACCAATTTTATTTAAAATCTTATCAAAAATTTAAAAAAATACATATTTTAAAAATTAAAATTACATATTTTTATTTTTATTTTTTTTAAATATATCCATTTATATAAAAAACTTTATTTAAATACTATAAAATAATTGTGGTAGGTGAAAAACTTATAACATATACACTACTCCATTTACTTACTATTTCTTATTGGGACTTTCTATCAAGTGATTAATATCATTTATGTCTTAAGACTATTCAAATCTTGCATATCGTTGTTGAATGTTGGTTCGACAGTCTATTAAATTTTTCAAGAAGTGTGTTGTGGGCGCCTGATATTATCTCTTATCTCGATGTAGAAAATCTAATTGTTGACTTTAATTCATGAAAGTGTATGGTCACTGGTGGCGCCGGAGCTTATCTGGATGGAAAAATTTAACTGTTGACTTTAGTCATGCAGTTTGATTGACCCGCAACCATAAGGATGTCTAGGGCCCATTTGTCTCTGCACTTGATATCGTTATGCGTTGATGGTGTGTCCATCGTATATATGTAATGGCCTGTTTATGATACGAGTAATCTAACTAGGGAGTAATTTTTTTCTTGTTAGTAAAAAAAAAATAGTTTTAAATTTGGTCAGATTTTTAGGGGTAGTTTAAGTTTGGTATGGATCAAAATTCCATGCATTTCAAAACTGTATTTTAGAGATTTTGTTTTATTTTAAATCGATTTAAATGTTTAAAAAATCGATAAAATTTTTAGATTGATAAAAAAATCAAAACTGTATGACAAACATAACTAAAAAATAACTTGAAAGAAAAAATTGCTCCCAAATTAACCCACTCTGATATATGTATTTAACAGAAAAGAATAGATGGATTCCTGAAGAAGAAATTGTCTCTCCTGTTTTTCTAACACCGTGTGTCCGCAGCCTCACTCTTATAGGTTCCACCTTCTTGATCATGCCAATTCATGATATATATAGTGAACATGAAAAAAATTGATGTATTCCTGGAGAAAAAAAAGTGTCTCTCTCCTGTTTTTCTAACACCATGTGTCGGCAGCCTCACTCTTATAGCCTTCATCTGCCTGATCATGCCGGTTCATTATATATATGTAGTGAACAGGAAAAAATAGATGGATTCCTGGAGAGGAAATTGTCTCTCTCCTGTTTTTCTAACACCGTGTGTTGGCAACCTTACTCTTATTGCCTTCATCTGTCTTATCATGCCAGTTCATGATATATGTAGTGAACAGGGAAAATAGATGGGTTCCTGGACAAGAAATTGTGTCTCTCCTGTTTCTCTAACACCCTGTGTAGGCAACCTCACTCTTATAGCCTTCATATGCCTGATCATGCCAGTTTATGATAGATGGATTCCTGGAGAAGAAATTGTCTCTCCTGTTTTTCTAACACCGTGTGTCGGCAACCTCACTCTTATAGCCTTCAACAGGGAAAAATAGATGGATTCCTGGAGAAGAAATTGTGTCTCTCCTGTTTTTCTAACACCGACTTTCGGCAGCCTCACTCTTATAGCCTTCATCTGCCTAATCATACCAGTTTTTCCTACCACTTTTGTCATAAATGGATTCAATGAAACCAAC